>CAUYPK010142999.1:0-29248 GCA_963574355.1 Loris lydekkerianus
TCACATCAGATACAGCTGAAGCTCTGTTTGGACATACAGATGAGGAGGAGGAGGAATCCAGTTTTGAAGGATTTTAACCTTTGTGATTTAGCTTGATTACCTGTTAAGCTAAGCGCACCAAATCAAATAACCTGTATGACCCGAGTATAAGCCGAGTTCGGGTTTTTCGGCACAAATTTTTCGGCATAAAAACTTGGTTTATACTCGAGTATGTAGGTATATATTTGAGTTTATTGGTTAAGTATATTATACATTGTTCATTTCCAATATGGTATGTATATTTCTCATCTACATTCTAAATAAATAAAACATTTAAGTATCACTAAAACAATCTGAACCAAAAAGATTCTATAGGACGATCCTAGCTGATATTCTGCTGTCTAAAGTAACCAGGTCCTGTCTGCCCTAGAGACGATTTACATAGTGGATAAGGCCAAACTCACCTAACACCAAGCACTAAATCCCAGCTCTATCGCTAATTAATGTGTGACTTTGAAAAAAATTACTGAATCACTTTAAGCCTTAGTTTCATTATTTATAAATTGAGTCTGGCTCTATTGACTTCAGATGGATGTTGTGAGAATTACATGAAAGTAAGTGACACTTGTAAACTGCATGAACTTTAAGAATTGGTCATTTTCTCCCAGAAGAGTCCTTGGAATATAGGCTATATGACTACAACTTTCCTTTATTCAGATGGGCACACACACATAAACACACCCAAAAGAAAAGCTGAAAAATTTAACCCAATAACACATTTTTCCATAAATCTATTTACTTTGCCCATTTTTTCTTCAAATTGGCAGTTTTTTTAATAAATGAATCAGCTAACAGCTTCGTATGCAGAGCATGTTCTATATTACAAAGTAATTGCCCAGTCCACCCCACACACTACTCTGAGAATTGCTGCTTCTTCCCTAGAGTAATTCCCAGATTTCACCTGTCCCTCACGATGTAATAACTACAAGCCTTGCTTGACGTTCTCTGCATGCTTTCTACTGTGTTGTACTGAGCTGAACCCAGATTTAAACTATCAACTTTCTGAGGAAGCTTATTATGTTTTTTCTTATCTTGTTTATAAAACATAAAGACACTGTGTATTATCACTGTTCAATCAGACTGAGGTTACTGGAATCAAGCTCTTCTGGGATATAGGTTGCAAAATCATTAAGAACACATTAGTTGTTTGCAGAACTGCAGTTTTCACATAGATGGAATCCCTTTAAAGCTCAACATATTCTTCTCAAGGCAGAGAGAAATAGAAGTTTCTGGCATTCACTCAACCCATTGTTATCCCCTATTATATACAGCTCTTGATCATAAAATGTGTTCTCAGACATAAGTTTGCCATTATCACTTAAGCTAGGTCAAAGAATTCTATAAATGTATAAATATATGTAAAGAAGAAATACCCAATTATATTTTTTGGAAAACAACATTTTAGTAAGAAAATACTTTAAATATAATACTTCAGGTGTCTTAAGTTCTTAGAACAAAAGAAATAATAGATTTTTAACATCACCAATGAAACAAAACATTAGACTTTCAAAAAGAAACATAAGACAGATGCTAAGGATCCATGGCAAGTAAAAAATATGACAAGCGATTCATGATCATATTGATGAAAACATATTTAGGAAGGACAAACTAATGTCAAGCAAAAGAAGATTGTATTTGAATACAAATTTGAGATGGTTCCTGTTTGAACCATTTGCTATTAGAAAGACGTTGGGCATGTTACTTAAATTATCTTAACCTTGGTCACCATAAAATATGGGTAATAGTAAGGGGTAATGTTATCTCATTAAAAGGTTGGTGTGACTATAAGTGATATAGCCTATTTATGGGCTTGCCATATCACCTGGTAAATAATAAAAGTTCAATCATTGGGGCCAAATGTCAATCATTATTCTCATTGAGGTTCCAATTATTTAAAAGGTAGGTTTAGATATACTATGTATTTTAAATGATTTTTAAATAACTACCTCATTTCCCAGAAACAGCTCGAAGAAAATGCAAAAATTTTCACCTTGTTTATTTATGAAAATTTGATATAGACCATGTTGTCTTTACTTATCTGGAATCTGAGGAAAGGCATTTAAGGAACTGAATCAAATCTACTATCACTGTCAAGCTGGCCTGACCTGAACAAATATGACTTCATTTTGTAGTTGCAAATGCTTTCCCCCAAATTCAATTAATTTTTCCACTGTGTTTACAAAGCCCTATTTTCAGCACTTCACTTTTACTTTATATAGAAATATTAACTGAATTTGCCAAATTTACTTGCAACTATTATTCCTAACCCAGTGGAGATGTGCTTTCCAGTATTAGCAAACCTTCTCCTGATTTTTCTTTATAGTACCTATTAAATAATGTATCCTTGCATTGCCAATTATATAATAGCTTCCCAAAGCACTCATGCGATAGTTTGCTACTAAGAAGCTATGATTTTTAGCTTCTACATTTTTTTTTGTCTATACAGGAATAATAAATCCAATTACTGTTGGAGGATACTTCATATGTATAAGACTGACATCAGAAATGATATTTTTTTTCCAAAAGGAATACATGACAAATTCTAGCTTGAAGAAAAACAAATGGAACGTCTTTCAGGGGATGCCAAAATTTAATTCTTTTAGAAAACATTACTTGTAGTCATAGGGAAGAAAACTGTTTGAAAAATTATATGAAGCAGTAACATACATGTCAGCTTTTTCTAAGTGTTACATCCAGTTACAATAATTAAATGTTCAAATTAATCCCTGTTTTTAAAAGATACTCTAAAAATTTTCCTTTACACTGTCATTTTACAATGTGATAATACATAAATTTATAAATAAATCACAATTTAAACAATAAATAAATAAACTCTACACTTTCTAGCATGTCTTTCTAGTTTCTTTAAAATCTAGTTCCAAGTTCCCAGTAGAGTTTCGTTTCTTAAAAACCTTAATAACAATAACCACAATACAGAGTTAATACATGCCACATCCTAAGTATTTCTATGTCAATTACCATGTAATTCTCCCTCCTACCCATGGCTCTTTTTCTCACATGATTGAGAAAGATACAGAAGTACAGTATGGTGAAGTTGCTTGCATAAACTCAGATAACAAAGAGATGGGTGTGGTGAAAATACAAACTCAAGTCCTTAATTCCACAGCCAGCCTTTTTAACTTCAATGCAAGTCAATTTTGGTTTTCTTTTGAATGATTGACGTTTCCACTGGATCAAAACTGTTTTCCATTCACGTGACTCACTCCATGCTAGTTCAACTGACTGGCATATCCTTTTCCACCTTTTCACCTGTTGACATAATTCCTTCCACTCAAAGGTCTGATCAAATGCTTTTCATTTTGTGAATCCTTTCCTGATTTTTCTATTTTAATTTCTTGCACTTTACATATGTTATTTTCACACACACACACATGCCCCCCCACACATCCATACACACATCTTTGCCTTCTAGGCATTATAAATATCTCAAAGATATACATATTTAAGTTCAGTGAGTACTAGTTAACATCTAGTAACTTATTAAATGTCTCCTTTCTGCCAGGCAGTCTTCTAGGTGCTCAATTAAAGGTGCTTTTGGCGATGGGGGCTCAACCCTTCCAACTTCCATTTTAAATCTAGTCTTGAAGATGAATAGTAGTTTGTCATATAGACCATATCCACAATGTTCAATAGGACACATTCTGGAATGGGGAGAGAACACATGCAAAGCCATGACCAGTTCGACCTGTTCTAAGACAGCTCCTATTTGTTAATTCATTGCTGCTATACACACTTCAAATCAGGCTAAGATTCTGAAGAGAGTTCTTATCCGCTTTACCCATCTCTTTACCCAGCATTGTGCCAGAGATTAGATGATCAATGTGTTCCCAAGGAGAGGCGGTGGAAGAACAGAGGAAGAGGAAAAATGGGAAGGTTAAAAATGTTTGCAGAGGTGAAATCAACTTTTTGAGTGACGCAGTTCATTCACTGCTGTCACTATACTATTCTACTTCACAATCAATACTGAGGGTCACTAACGAAAACCCAAGGGACATAATTATTAACGAAACAGAGAAACGTGTAATATGCCAGTTTGGATTATCTTCTGTGCTTTTAAGATGATGATATATTCAGCCGCTCAACTCATAAACTCAAAAATTGACTTTGAAATATCTACACTAAGAGCTTCTTATATTGTTAGTAAAGTGGGAGGACAGAATATAAAAATAAATTACATATAATCACAATTCAAATTATGAATCTCTCATGCCCAATGAAGCAAGACAAACTTCCTGATAATTCACATTCAGTGATAACCAGTTAATTTTTTCCTTACATCTTTGTAAAATTAAACACAAATAACATATCTGTGGAGATACATTTGCTAAAGAGTGTGGTGTTATTTGCATTTAACCATTAAGCCATAGAATAATTACTTTAACTGGACATTTCTGATACACTTGAATACATCGCCTCTATTGGCTTTAAAGTTTTGGTGAAATGTTTATCCCTCATACAACTATAACTGATCACTTTATAAAATGCAGTATATATATTTTTACCTGATAATACAAAACTTGTTTTCCCCAAACCCATGAATCTTGCTTTTTATATAGGCTGCCACATTTTTTTAAATCACAAACTATAGCTATTTTTTAACATCTCCTTTGGCAGAAATTCAAATACATTTTGTTTGCTTGTAGGCTTAGAACAGAGCTTGAATAAATATTTGCCATTCAGCAGTTGTTCTGGTTCTATGCGTTGCAGTAAAGGTCAGAGAATTTTGCTTCTAATTTTGCTGTTATGCTATTTATAGAGTCTAAGTGAAGAATACATTTCCTATAATTTTATAGAAACTATTTCTGAGTGCCTTTTATTGTAGTTGTGAAAATACCACATCACACTAATGATCACAAGTATAAGATATTTTAGCACATACATTTTAAGGAAAAATGAATGATTGGTCTGAACATGTATATCCAAGTCCTATGAAGAAATTCAATTTTCTGCCATTACATAAACATACATTTAAATTCAAATGACTAAACATTTTCCTAAACTAGATGGTTCCTTTTCTCCTTAGATATTGCTATAATTTACTTTAATTTCATGCATAGACTAAAAAATCATATAAAGAAAAAAGTCAGACATAAAAATGCAGAGACAAATAGCATATAAGATGAAAAAAGTGACTAAAAAGTCAAAGATATAACAATGCTGAGATAAATAAGATATAAATATAACACAAAGACAGTGATTTCCTGAAAATCAATGTTTCACAAAAGAAATGACAACCAAACTTTATGCTAAAATTAGCTCAACTACATTTTTCCAGTTTTTAGGGTGAAAAAAAATGATCTGTCTACAAGCATTTTGTTAATGTAGTGAGCAAAAGTAGGAGAGGTAAAATTCTCAAATAGTCTGGGGACATTTTAGAGAAATTTTATCATATTTTTGCAGAATGTTTTGACATTTATGAATAGAATTATCCATGTTATAAATGCTTCTAATATACACAGATAATATGTAAATATTCTCAATGTTCAAAGGCTTGTTAATATTTCAAAATAATCAGGTTAGTTAATCTATCTGCAATATTGGAAATCAAGCTCTCTGTCTCAACTTAGAAATCATTTGACAGAAATAATAATTAGTGAATAAAAGGTTTGTCTTGTGGCTATATATATACAGGTATTAAATTCTGTGTCATTCAGAATCCTAAACTATTTTCTTATATATTGTGCTAATTTTATAAAATATCCTTTGTGCTAGGGATATGCAGTCTTAAATGTATCACTTTTTAGACATCAAAAACAAAGAATTAGAAAATAATTTAATGTCATACAGTTATTTCAAGTAATATTTCCTCTGCCTAATAAACATTTCAAAAGTTAACAAGGTAATATTCCAATTAGCCTGAAAAATGGACTGTATATGACTGAATTGTCACTTATACAGGTTGTCACAAGTATTACAATTATTCTAAGACTATTTCTTTCCCTAGCTCATGTCTTTGCTTAACAAAAGTTCCTGAGGAAAGAAAATGACAGAGATTTCTTTGCATTCAAGGATGAATAAAGAATACTGGAAGTATTTTATGCCAAATCAAAAGGAAGAATATTGAAAGTATTGAGGCTTGTTGGTGGGCTAAAGAGGAGTGAGTGAGTTTTGTTTTAGATATATTACTATAAAGTCAGATATTCTATGACATTTTCATGTAATAATTACTGCATATATAGTATATGCTAGCTTCTGTTCTAAAAAGTTTAAGTTATTTATTTTGTTTTCAAAATCCTAGTTATATACTTAAAATTTTTGTTTTCAAATGAAAAAACATATACCTTAAAAAAAAATGGGTAAAATACCTCAACAGATACCTTGCCAAAGAAGATATATGGATGGCAAGTAAGCATATGCAAAGACACTCAACATCCTCAGGAAATGATGTAACAATGAAATATCACTACATAACTATTAGAATGGCTACAATCCAAAACACTGACAACACATCTATTTGTAAGTATGTGGAATAACAGAGACTCTCATTCATCCCCAGTAGAAATGCAAAATGGTATAGTCATTCTGGAAAACAGTTTGTCAGCAGTTTCTACAAAACTAAACATATTTTTATTATACAAACCAGCAATTATACTCTTTGATATTCACCCAATGAGCAGAACATTTTTATTCCCTAGCAAAATTCTGCACCAAAAGGTTTATAGCAGCTTTATTCAAACTGGTAAAACTTGGAAGCAATCAAGGTGTTCTTCAGAAAATGAATGGAGAAACTGTGGTACATCCATACAATGGAATATTATTTAGTGATAAAAATAAATAATCCATCAATCCACTAAAGGCCATGAAGAAACCTTAAATGGATATTACTTATTGAAAGAAGCCTATCAACTACATAATACTATGGAAAGTGCCACAACTACAGAGACAGACAGTACAAAGATCAATGATGGCTAAGGGGGTAGGAAGAGAAAGAGGTGAATAAGTGTTAACATTGGAGATTTTTAGGACAGAGAAGCTATTCTTTTACTACAGTGGTGGATACTTGTCATTATAAATTTTTCAGGACTCTGAACATACAATGCCAAGAATAAAGCCTTACGTAAACAATGAACTTGAGTTGCTAATAATGGATCAGTGTTGGTCCATTGATTTTAACAGAGGTACCACGGCGTGTTGGATGTCGATGCTGGGAGAAACTGCAATAGGAGATGAGGCTGGGGAGACACGCACAGAGCTCTCTGTACTTCCTGCTCAATTTTGATGTAAGCCTAAAACTTCTCTAAAAATCAAAGTCTATTTATTAAAAAAATAAATTTTTAAAATTTTAAAAAGAAAAAAAAAAACAAAAAAAACTCCCTATACCTCAGAGAGGTTATGTAACTTGCTTGCTCAAAGTCTCACATCTAGTAAATGGTATAGTGACAAAGTCACACTACTTCTATTCTTTGAGTTAACCATTATTTCTCAGAGCACCTTTACATAGTAAAAAAGAAAAAAAAATATGGAAATAAAGATTTATCTCCAAAACTGGTTTATTATCTAATAATTTCAAAATTTGGGTTATAACAATTTAAAAAGTTATGGTTAAAAAGATTGTAATAACTTGTTAAATTTTAATCTAAAAATTAAATAAGAAGTCACATCATCCAATTCCATTCTGTTGTTCTCACATTTGTATATGGCAAACACCTAGCTCACCACATTAGGCTTTATTTTGTCTATTTATATAAGTGTAAACAAGCACATCTGTTTTATTGTGCCTATAGTATATCTCCATAAATGAATGGAGGGCAAGAACAGAAATATTTTCTGTAACTTGTTATAAGCTATTTTCCAAAATCTTAGTCTAATATCAAAGTTTCCAACAAGCAAGATAAAATTATGTAATAATTTTTTATGATATAAAGAAAATGTTCCCTGTATAATTTGAAGACAACACTATTGCTTATACTATTTAAAAGAGCTCATGCCTCTGCTGTTGACAGCTACTAGTTATTTATAGTGTTATCATACTCTTTCTGATCTTCTTCCTCCTTCCAACAATACATATTATTTTCTTGATCAATTCTTCAAACACATGAAACGTCTAAAAAATGGTGGAAGAGGTAGAGCTTCCTATAAAGTAGTATCATGTAACATCCAAGTCTAGGGCTGTTATAAGAATATGATAGAATCTTAATGGAGAAATGTTCTTACAACCATCAGACAAAGGGAAACATGCATAGACTATTTTTCAAGAGGAACAAAAGTGAATACTCAAAACTTCAATTGTGCAGAAGTGGATTTAACATGATACTTATGAAGCTCAAGCTCAGGACTCCCACTAGGGCAGGTTCTTTTCATTTCAATTCTGTTTGATTTTATAATGCTATGTTTAGTTTTTCTTAAAATTTCCCTAAATTATGGTAATTTCTCTCCTACAATGATTTAGCTATTAGACCTCTCCAATGCTCTTGTTGAAATGTGGTGCACAATGTCAGAGGTGGAACCTAGTGGAGGTGCTTCGGTCTAGGGGAATACTCCCTATGAATGGTTTGGTGCCACTCTTGCAGTGGTAAGTGAATTCTCACTCTACTGATTATCGGGAGAGCTGATTGTTAAAAAGATCCCAGCACCTCCTAGTCTCTCTCTTGCTTCCTCTCTTACTTACTTGCAATCTCTACACATTAGTAATTCTCCCCCTTCTGCCATAAAGGGAAGCTTCCTGAACCCTCACGAGGAGCGGATCTTGGCACCACATTTTCTACATAGCCTGCAGAACTCTGAGCCAAATGAATTTATTTTCTTTATAAATTACTCAGCTTTAGGTATTTCTGTATAGCAACACTAACAGACAGAGACACATCCTAACCTAGAATTGCTCCTGCAATTAGTTATAACATGTAATCAGAACAAGGGTCTCTGATGTACACTGCATATGCAATTAAAAAGATTTACCAGTACACTGAAGGTCTTTTTTCATAAATTATATACTCTTAATATTGATGAGCAATTAAAGCAGAGCACACATTCTGCATATCTTTTACAGACATTACCATTTCAACCTCAATTACATAATTCATTCACATAAATGGCCCCTTGGACACCATGCTTTACCTGTATTATGCTGGTGTGACAACAGCCACTGACAGAAAGACCTGGAAATTACCCATGTCTTTAAAACTTAAAAACTCTATCCCACAATCTCCATTGTGATACTCAAAAAATAGTGACTATTATTGTTATTAGTACTACAATTAATATTTTAATTTACAAGCGGGTGCCTATAGTCCCATCTACTTGGGAAGCTGAGGCAAGAGAATCGCTTAAGCCCAGGAGTTTGTAGTTGGCATGAGCTGTGACGTCACAGCACTCTACCACAGATGACATAGTGAGACTCTGTCTCAAAAGAAACAAAAATTAAATTTTCATTTTCATTTTAGGCACAAAGGTCTTATAGAAAACTATTTTTATAGTAAAAAGTTAGACTTTTCCATTTCCCTTGAATGTTGATACACCTCTGTCAGATAAAGAGTACTTGGTGTTGTCTATTGAAGGGAAACGGTACTTTCACCTGAAATAATGTGTTACTTCACTGGTGGGAGGGGTTGGGACTGATGTGTTTTATCAACGGTTATGAAATGGCCTGATGGTGTTCTCCAGAGATCACTTTGGCTGCTCTCTGGAGAAAATACTTGATGAGGTGAAGAATGAAGCAAGTAGAACAACTGAGAAGTTGTAGCAAAAAACAAAGGCTAAATAAGTGGCTGTGGGGAAAGATCACAAAGATATTTAGGAGGCAAATTTAACAGGATTTGACACATGATTGGATTTAGAAGGTAAGGAAGATTGGGCTAACAACAATTTCTTCCTGTTAGACTGATGAAGATGGACATAGCTCAAATTTTACTCATACTTCTTATAGAAAAAGTAATATGAAAATAGTAAATGAAATCACTTTTCTTTTCATTTTCTGAACTTTCTGATCAAATGTGTCTGACAGTTTGGTAGCACCACACCTGCCAAAAGTCTTAACAGCCAGTAGCATGAGAAAAAGAACCAGCATCATCTAATCATGTGCCATTAAACTAAGAATGATTACTTCCCACTAAACTGTCTTTCCATTCTGCTAAGCTCAAAGGAAATGTTATGACCGAAATGTCACCTCAAGTCTCAAGTTTCTATATCTGGCAATAATTTCATTAATTACAGACTCTTTGTTTTACTCTGATCTGCTGACAGAGCACTGGCTGGGTCTCAACCAACTAATCAGATTAAATACATGAAGTCTGAAATACACGTTGTGCATCTTAATGCAGCTGATTTTCTAAAGCCCTTTTCTGGCCAGTTAGGTATCAATAATCTTATTGTGCTTAATAGTGTTAAAATACAGTTTTAATAAAAGCTATAAACTTTCCTACAGTCGATAGGGATATGCTGGAATACAGCCACAATTCACTTCTGCTTTTCCAGAAATATTGGAGCTAAATACACACAGAAAGTGTATTTTGCTGAGAGCTCTGATAAGATAAAAATTATGTCTTTTGCAAGTGAGTAACCTCGTTGCCTAAATAGCATAATTAGGGAAACAAATTCAGACTAATTTGAATTGGAAAACCATTATTTACCCTAATCTAAAGCACTACCTTGTGTCACAGAGGGAAACTGATATACAGGGGAATTATTTCTCCTGCATATGTGCTAGCATTGCCTATTTTTACTTTTTATAACACAATTTAGTTTATAGATGATGTCAATAGTAATGCGATTAAGTAAGACGATGGACTCAATGACCAGATATTATAATTTGAACACAATGTAAATTCTTACTTCAATTCTTGAAGAGAACTATGGTCTTGTCTAAATTATCCAGTTTAATTAACATCTCTATACAAGTTGACTCACATTCTGAGTTACCTCTTATTTTAATTGTTAGTTGTTATTAGAATATGTGAAAAAAATAGCCATCTGTCTCTTTCTCCACTGTCACTTATAAATAATATTTGAGTCTCAGTCCTTGCTATATTTTGAGGTCCCATTAGCTATTTTTAACCCCTGCTTCACCAGGGCAAGAAAGCAAGTAACAGAAGGAAGATGGTACTACCGATGAAAACATACAGTCACTACTGAAGATTTTTGAAGTCTTTTACCTCAGACCTAAACATTCTATAAAATCAGCTTTATACTGTAAGAATACATAGTTGGCTTTTGTTTAAAAAACTCAAATATTTTGTTCCTAAATCTATTTAGCAATAAAGAACAAAAATTCTTGATTTTGAATTGATGTTATATTTTACATATCCCAAGGAATGGGTAGCAGAGAGAATTAGTAATGGGAGATTTCCCACCTCTGTTAGAGGGAGGAGCTTTCAAGGAGACTGTTTGGGAGCTGAGGCAATGACCAACCTTGTCTTCACATTAGTCTAAAAAGCCTGAGCTGAGTTCCATTCCATGTTGACATCTTTCGATGCTGATGGTGCTAAATTCCGTGATTAATTTCAAATCCCTTTTCTAAGTCTTCACAAATCACCACTTGGAAATGCCAATACTTGCCCCTCATTCAGCAAACTGATGATCCTGAACATATTGGAACTTCTAACTCAACTTTTGCCCTCCCAGCAGTTGAGAACTCCTAATCTTCCCTGCAATGGGTTCCCTTTTATGTGGGATGTGGGGCAGACCTGGGATTCCTGGGACCCTCCCCTCTATATGATAACCTATGCTTTCAGTATCTATTGAAAACATATAGATAGGTTTTATAAGGTTAGGGTGTATATGGTTTCCATATGATGGCTTTCATTGGTGACAAGCTACCCAGTGATCTCGTGGTAACCCTGCTTTATAATTTTTAAATGCAGACAATAACAGATAAGTAATTAGGAGTGATTTTTCAGAATTGAGTCATTGTAGCCTGGTTGTTTATTTGTCCTCTAGGATTTAATTTTAGCATAACTACAATGCAAATGTCAAACTTGTCTCCCATTTAATATGAAAGTAATTTGAAGATAATCAAGTATAAAAATGCAGTCAAAATTGTGTTCTTTAGTCTATCACAAAAAGAGACATCTGACAAAATCTGTTTATATTTTAAAGTCCAAGTCAGTTACAAAAAATATATTGTTCTTTTGGGAATCTAATCATTGAATTGCTAAGAGATATATTGAAAAACACACTTGCTTCGTACATTTACAATGAATTTTATGACTATAAAATATGTTTATGCTATTGAGATGCACTAGATTAGAAGATTACACCGGGCATTGCTAATATAGTAGAAGCCTCGTTAAGTATGAAATGTTTTCAATGTACATGCTTAAATAAAATTGATAATTTTCAGAAGATTTATAAAAAGCACCTGCATAAGTCTGTCTTTCCATCTTGTGCCCTCCAAACATCGCTACATTGTGAGACCATAGAGCTTTGGAGCCTGTTGTAAATTGTGACTCAAGCAGGCGTCATTGCTGGAAATGCTGGTCTCATCATACATGCCAAGAAAAAACAGTCCTGTTGCCATGAAGTAACCTAATCAGCAGAACATCTGCTAAGCTGAAAAAGTGTTACCTTTCCGAGATTGGAGAGAGAATTTCTTGGTTAGAGCACTAAGCCACAAATAATGATAGATTTTGTCAACATACAAGTAAAAAGGAATGAGGTACCATTTTCAAACTTCTTGGATTAAAGTAGAGAAACTACACCACAACATTAATACAAACCAAAAAAGTGAAACGCCAAATTGAAAAACAAAAAAAGCCTACGCCTAAAACACTTTGCTTCTAGGAATTAGATTTTCTCAGCAAAACACAGGAAAAAATCTAAGTTGATTAAAAGATATGCTTAATCTATCAGAATGGGAAGGTAAAAGGATAGTAAAGGCAGATGTATTAAGCTGGAAGAATGAAAGATTTGATTTGGCCAAAGGTAGTCATTTTAGAGAACAGGAGGAACCAATCAGAAAGAGACAACCCATAATGGAGGCTCAGCTAATCAGAAGCGTGAAAGGAAATGGAGACTCGTACACTCTGACCGGCTCTGGAAAAGGAAACTGCGCAAGATGCCTGGAGCCCCCAAATCACACATGCTGTTCTGAACAATAACGGTAATAAATAGATGCACATTTATTAAGCTCACAATTTTGTTAAATGAAGCATACCTGCTTTAAATTAAAATCGCAGAAAATGTCCTCCCACCATCACACTCACACACATACACATATGTACCCAACTAGATGTATTTATTTGAAGAATTAAATGGTTGGTATAAATACACAAACAGGATTGACACTCTCTGAATTCACTGTGCAGCATTTTGTATGAGGAGTCTGTCAAAGTCATCGTATCCAGTCTCAGTACCCTGATCATCAGGGTGCTCTTGTTGAAAACAAACAATTCAAAATACCTGACTTGTATTTATTACTAGCTCAACAAAGAATTAAATTCAACATTATGTCTCAAAAGCAAATTGTAACAATCTGTAATAAATAATCTATTTCTAAATAGTAAATATTCTTTCCTTATCAAAGTAGTAAAACTCCAGGAACTGACACTGCAAATGACTAATGTTCTCATCAAATTCCATTTCATAAAAATAAAAGGTAAACAACGTAAGGGTCTGAAATGTTTGAACAAATCAGATGACTAGGTTAACATTGTTTAAAGTCTTTCGTTGGACAGAATGCTATGCCTTTTGAACCATTTTTTAATAAACATTTTCACATATCCTGTTGGACAAAGACTATTTCTTACTCATCTGTGCCCTTTCCAATGATTAGTTTAGTCTAGTGCAGACTTAGTCCTCAATAAACAGCTCATGAATCTTGAAATCACATAATCAAGCATGCTATGGACAAGTTAGTCACAGCCTCTATCAATCTCTTTCTCTCTTGCTCTTCCCCTAGATTAAATAAATATGCAAAATGCCTACTCTATAAGCCAATAAATGGGATAGAGGAAAGACTGGAAATTTGTTTCAACAAAACAAATCTTTAGTTCATGTTAGATAATTCTACCACTGATCTTTTGACTACTAAAATTTCTACTGCAGCCCTGTATCTCTGGTGGAGTGTGCATGCACAATTAAGCTCATTCATAATAGGTGATCACTAATGAAACATTTTGCATGAGTCCTCAGGGCCCTAAGCCTTTATTTCTGAACTAACTCTTTGAAATTGCTACTTAACATTTCTCCTGATATTTGAATCATTAATACATTCATTCATGCATTGGGTATTGAACATTGTACTAGGCACCAAAGACAAACTGTAACTCAAACAGGTTTGATCCACATTCCTATGGACCTATGAGTCTAGCAAAGAATTGATTTTTAAATATAACATTTCAGCAAAGTGTAATAAATTCTACCGCAGGCATTTTTAGAAACACGAAGCTGGGGCATTTGCCCTGAGCATTAGAGGTCAAGGAAAGTGAGAAGGCTTCCCACAGTAGGTAAAACAGTGAATGGTAATAAAGGGTAAGATAGGGGAAAGACTGTTCTTAGGCCAAGAGATCTTGCTACCTGAAAGCCCAGAAAGGAACCCAGAAAATGTCTTCAACATGCTGAGGAACACTAGCTGTCAACATGGCATAAACTACAAAAAAGAAAGGAAGGGTGAGATCCTTACTTTTTGTAAGTAGTGGCTGGATCACAGAGAACCAGGAAGCCATAATAAACGAACTGTACTTTAAGAGATACACTCAAGCAGATTGCTTAAGACTGTTAGTACCAAATAATTTGCATGACTATTTTCCCCAAAGGGGGCTTCATTCATCCTTTTTGAGAAGATTCCAGTGCAGTCCTCAGTGCACCACAATTTTGTCACCCTGCACCCCTGAAGGTTAGCTGTAAGTGTGCTTTTAGTATAAACCATCTTCTGGTGGCATGACTACTCATCTTGTTTCTAAAACCTTCTTTTCATGCATTCTGGATTCTGCTTCCTCATTTTCATGCATGAAAATGGCCCATTTTACATGATTTAGAAAGAAACAGTTTTATTTTTCTATTTTTGAAATGCATTTATATTTTTTCTCAATACAAAGAATACCATTGCAAGCAAGAGGTATATGTTAAGTTTCTCACCTTACCCATCTCATTTCAGGGGTAGAGCCTTAAAAAGTACTTGATTTTTAAATCACTTTAAGAACCCAGAAATTTTGTGGAGTGGGGCTTTGACATCTAACCAATTTTAGTCACGCAATCTTGGTTAAAATGGAGAGCTGATATTTAATATTCAAACATGAAATTTAATATTCTAAAAACTACACCCTAGCAAGCAGTGTGTCCTTCATTCACTCAACAGATGTATGAAGCATACTTCCTTTATGCCAAATGCTAAAACCTCGCGAGATCAAAGTTGAATAGTAACAGAAAAGTTTCCTATAGCAGACAAAAATATAAACAAATAACTGACAAAAAGCAATATAAATAAAATAAGATAGGCATGTATAAATAGTGAGATAACAGAAAAGCACATAAGTAGGGCACGCTGAGTGGGACCTGGATACATCATTCAAGAGGAAGCAATATATGAACTGACCTTGCAGTACAGATATAAATTATTAATATGTAATTGAGAGAAGAAATAAAAGACAAGGAATTGAGATATGCAAGGATCAGTGAAGGCAGTGGGGTCACACAAAAGATGTAAGCATTGAAATTTATGTGCTTTTCACAAGGAAGGTGCTTGAAAACTATTCATTGTTTGAGGAGATCAAAAGACTGAATAAAGAAAACTGCAAATTATTGCTGTAATTTGGTCCTGGCTGGATGTGGGAGGAGTGGATGTGGAAAGTTTCTATGGTACCCAAGTCCTCTTTACTTTTAACTTCCTCCACACTTTTCACCCTCCCTCTCTCTTTTTCCTTCCGTTTTTTCTTTCTTCCTTCCTCCCTCGCTTTATTTCCCCTCCTCCTCCCCTTTCTATACCTCCACTTGAACACTGTAATTTGATTTCAACATGGACTTTTCCTTGTTTTACAAGTTTTTTCTTTCAATTATCTTTAATATAATTATGTTAATGTACCATACAGTAACAAATGGTTAAAAGTAAAATCAATGTTTCATACAAATGATTTTATATAAAACACTTTTCATTAGTGCCATATTAATATTATTTAGCAATGTAAATTATTACAAATATCTCTTAAAGGTTCTCAGCAATCAAAAAAATATGATATCATGTACTTCATTGATGATAAATCTTTCATGTTAGCAAAATGCCAACTATCAACATTCTATTAATACATTTATTATAAGAAATATATATTCATTACATGTGATTAATACAAAGGCTTCATATAATTATATTAATTCTTTCATAAAAAGTGCAATGCCACATTTAACTTAAATATCAAACTATGGCTTAATTAAGCTAAATGTGTCTATAATTATATCATCACGAATTGTATTTCTGTAATACCAGATTATATTATCCAACTTTTCTTTGATACCCTCTGCATCAGATTTCTGATACAACTATAAAATATATTTCATTTTCATAATTTGAGCAGTTTTAAAATATGTATTTTAAAATACCTTATTAGAATGCTAGTTAAAATAACAGCTCATTTACTTGGAGAAATCAGAACCTTACTCTTTTAGCCCATAGGTGTATTCTTCTCTCCTTCAAACATAGTATCCATTATTACAGCAAATGTTCAGCAATTGCTAACTAAAGTATTATCTGCATTGGCTAAACTAGTTGCAGTTCATCTTGTCAATGAAATAAAGGCAAATGGAAAGGTACCTTTTTTATTTGTAACAATGAATGAAAATATATTTCCTGGAAAAATAGCCACACCACTATTTCATTTTGTCAATTAAGTAAACATATGTAAATGCCATCCTATGTCAGATATAACTTCTAAAATGCCCCAGTGGCTCAAGATAATCATGAGATATACATACCAGGAATGAAATTATTTATGAATCCCTCTTTTAGTAGTGTAGTTTTAATATCACACATTAAAATTGAAGTATTCATGTATATTTGACTTATTTATCCTCTGATATTTGAAAGTCTGCTCAAGTTCATTTGTAGACATCTGCAAACATACTCCAAAAACTGATGAGTGATATCATGAAAATATTGAACTGCTACCTTGTTTTTATGGTTTTTGTGGAGAACAACGTCATTAAGTGTGCTACTGTGGAAGGAGGGAAGAGTCTGATGGCATACTGAAGTGTTCTAAGTCCAGAAATAAGAAAGTAGCATGACTACATTCTATGGTATACTCCTAATGTTACACAGATGCACATTGATCTCAAGAAATTTGGATATTCACCTTTTCTTTTTTGGAATGGTTTTGGTATGAGCATTTCCATTCAGTCCCTGTAAGCTTCTGAGATAGGCGGTGCCTTCTTTAAAATAGAAAGTCATCTCAAGGAAGATACAAGATACAACTAATGGACTCTTCTTTAAATTACTATGCAGAAAATAATTTGTAGATAGCTTTGTTTTGAAGAAGTACAGGAAAAGCGCTTTTAAACAAAATTCCCATCCTCTAAAGTTTAGAGTCTAAACTTCTGTAGTAAATGATTTTCTAAAAGTCAATTGCCTAGTAATGTGCTGATCAAATGGATGTGTTTCAAAGAATTGGTGCCCAGGGTTTGGATCTTGTGTCCTGACCGTGATCTCTTAATATCATTTTCATAACAAGAGGACCTTGAGAACAAATTTTTCTTCACAGAATTATTCCAGATAATACATTTTAAAAGAAGCTATGAAATTAGAAGATTACCACCATTTTACAACCCCTACTGAAATGTGTGGTTTAGCCAATGATCATCAATGGATACTGAAACCACAAGAAGAAACGTTGATGGAAAATTTTACAATAAAATAACCTGGCTGCAAGAAATCTGCAATTTCCCCCCATGCCCATCACCAAAATGGGATAAACAAATGTTATGCATCTCCTGATGTGATACAATATTATGTAAATAGCATCGCCTTTGAAGCATTTTTGCCAAAAATGAAGAACTTAGACTTAATTGAGACATTTGATCTGTCTTCCAATTCTCAGGAAATACACTGAATCAAGGTACGTATTGAGTAACACTGTTAGGAAACTGAAAAGTTCAGATTGTACAATATCCTTTCCATCAACTGTTTTGGTTTCCTCAATACCTCAGTGACTTTGATGAGAAAAGTGGGATATTTATGCAATAAGGAAATCTGGATTGGGTACTGAAAGGAAAAAAAAAAGAAGTACTAGTGAAGACATTGGTGACATCTGTATTTTACCAGTAGGTTTATTAATAATTATGGCCAATATCAATTTCTTGATCCTGATTATTGCATTGTTTATGTAATATGTTAATACTGGGAGAAAGTGAAGTGTATTCTGCAATGCTGTATAATTTTTGCAGTTTTTTGATAATTCGAAAATGATTTCCAATTAAAAAGTAAAAAAATAGAACCCAACAAATGTAAAGTGTACAACTTGTTTGGTTCTAAATTTGAACGTATCAACTCTAAAAGAACATTTTTAGACAATCTGGGAAATTCAAATATGAATTTGGCATTAAATGTGCTTAGTTTGTTAGATATGCAAATAATTTTGTGGTTAAAGAAGAAAATTCCATCATTCTTACAAAATACATAGAAATATTTGGTGGTAAAATGTTCTGATTCTAAGGATTTGACTTAAAATTTTTAAAAGAAGAAGAAAAATTGAGTTTTGATTATTTTCATTAGTATTGGGTGAATCTGAGGATGAGCATATGGGACATCCTCTCCACGTGTGTGTGTTTGCAAATGCTAATATAAAGTTTTTAAAAAGATTACATTCCAGATGCAAATATAAAATAAAGAGATCCATTTTCTTTCTGAAATACAATAAAGAATAAAGTCCTTTTTTAAAAAATTTAAAAAAGGGGGTTGTGCCTGTGGATCAGTTGGAAGGGGGTCAGCCCCATATACCGAGAGTGGAGGGCTTGAACATGGCCCTGGCCAAACTGTAGCAAGAACAACAACAAAAGTAGCCAGGTGTTGTGGTGGGCACCTGCAGTCCCAGCCCCTTTGGGAGGCTGAAGCAAGAGAATCACCTAAGCCCAGGAGTTGGAGGTTGCTGTGAGCTGTGATGCCACAGCACTCTACCGAGGATAATAAAGTGAGACTCTGTTTCTAAAAGTATTTTAAAAAATTACATTTTATAACATTTGCTTGGCTATATGACTAAAACAAAGGTCTGGATCCATCTAAGCCTCTGCCCATATCTTTCACTCACTATATGCTGTTTGCTGTGTTATTTTTATTTTATTTATTTATTTTTTTTGCAGTTGTGTGGGGCTGGGTTTGAATCCACCACCTCTGGTATATGGGGCTAGTGCCCTACTCCTTTGAGTCACAGGCGTCACCCAGGTGTAAGTGCTATTTTTTTTTTTTTTTTTTTTAATTTCAGTAGATTTAGGGGGTAAAAGTGGAGCTTTGTTACATGGATATACTGTATGTAGTATAATGGTAAAGTCTCCACTGTTCATTATACCATGTGACCATGCGTAGCCATAAGTCAGCTCCCATTCATAAGTGAGAACATGTGCTACATGCATTGGTTTTCCATTCTGAGTTACTTTATTCATGATAATGGCCTTCAGTTTCATCCAAATTGCTGTAAAGGACATTATCTTGATATTTTAAATGGCTGAGTCATATCCATGGCCTTGTTATGTTGCCCAGTCTGGTCTCAAACCCCTGGGCTCAAGAGAGCCTTCTGCCTTGGCCTCATGAGTAGGTGGGATGACAGGCATCGCCACTGCACCAGCCTGGCCTCCTGATCTGGCTGTTGAAAGAGCAGCCTGGCAATCCCTGCATCCACTCTGAGGACCTTAGAAAGAAAGGATTTTTTAACTAAAGCATAAGTGCTATGGAATTTCTGTATTAGGAGGCTACTAAATTCTAATATAACAGATAAAAGGACAAGTGCATCAGTTGTGTTTTGTCCATAATTAGGATTTACAGAAGTTTTGGAATTTCCATGCAGCTAATCACCAAGTTATTAGGGGGAAAAGGTATAGTTTCTTAAATTTCTACACACTGTAATTATTATTTTGAAAAAAAATTAGTTTAAAAAACTATTTTATCAGATATTTTTACCATGAGCATGACTTTTATAAACCTCTTTCTAAATTTCAGTTTTCTCATCTGATAAAAGAGGATAATAGTTAGAATTCTGAGAAATAACTGAAGTATTACCTGTGAAGTGTTTAGCAAAATATCTGACAAAAAATGACTACTAAATAAAACTAAATTATAATGATACTATCTCCATTCTTCCATTCTCTAGATGGAGATGTTCCTGAATAATATTGGTCATATTATAGGATCTAAAATAATTATGTCCAATTAAAAAAAAAAAAACAACTTATCTAGTTTCACTTTCTAGCCATTTCTGTGGGAAAAGTTTCAAAGTGTCATTCAAAATCCATACTTTAGGAGGATTTCAGATTGAGGAAGGATATGTTGTTGCCCCATAACCTAAAGGAACTCAAAGTAATATACGGTATGATAAAAACACACTCCATCTCCCAACACTTGTCAATGGAATATTTGTTCCACTCTTCCTTCCAACAAAAAGGGTATGCAAATATCTTCAATGATCAAGTCATATAAGAACTGAGGAGAAAAAAAAATTATATGACAAAAGACTATCCATTTCTGGCTCAGCGCCTGTAGCTCAGTGAGTAGAGTGCCAGCCACATATACTGAAGCTGGCAGGTTCAAGTCCGGCCTGGGCCTGCTAAACAACAATGACAACTGCAACACTCCCCCCCCCCAAAAAAAAAAAAAAAAATAGCTAGGTCTTGTGGCAGGTGCCTGTAGTCCCAGCTACTCGGGAGGCTGAGGCAAAAGAATCACTTAAGCCCAGAAGTTGGAGGTTGCTGTGCGCTGGAATGCTACGGCACTCTACTGAGGGTGACATAGTGGACTGTCTCAAAAAAAAAAAAAAGACTACTCATTTGTATAAGACATATGATATAAGATAAGTGCTTACTTGATTAATAATAAATGTAAATTTAGCTGACCAAATTTTTACCTAAGTTATTTTTTTGTTGTCTATGCTTAAGTCTCAATTGGATAAATATAACAGTGATGTGGGAAGTGGGTCATATGAGATCTAAAGTAGAGAAACAAATGGACAGTAGTAATACAAAGGTTAAAATAAGAGAACAGCACATAACTAAGGGCAGCGGAAGATCTAGCAATTAGGAAGCAGTTTCCAACAATGAAATCTATTAGAGCAGAAAAAGTTCTCCTGGGGGAAGTATAGAAATCTTATGGACCAAGTCATTTCAATAGACTAGATAAAATAATCAAAATTGGCATTAAGAGAGCAGTCTCTCAAGAGAAAGAGGAGGGTGGGAGGTTGATTAGATAATCTAATAGAGCTGTCTCATCTTTAAATTTCCATGATTCTAAAATTCTATGAGATTTTCAGACAGTTTGATCACTCACCAGAGAGATTTTAATTTCATTTTTTATGACACATCTAATAGGTGAACAGCAGTGATCCTGCAAGCTTGTCCTGACTTGCTCTCTAGGGCTGATATTTCTGGCACAGAGCTAACGACAGCTCTAGCATAAACCTCAATGAAACCAATAATTACTTAGTAATCCCTGTGCAGAATTTCCATCAGACATGGAAGGCTCACATCACATCAGCACTACTAATGTAGAATTATTGAAATTTAAATCAGAAGTGTTTATCCAACACTATGATGAGATAAAGTGATTTGAGACTGCTTATCATGATTAAGCCTGCAGATTGCAGATTATTATTAGAATGAGAAAGAAGTATGAAATTAATGGGAAGAAAACCAAACATAGGTTCTTATTATCAGGGGGGAGAAAAAAGATTGTATCTTGAATGCAATTAATACACTAAAATGATTGCGGTATTCTCTTGTTTCCTTGCATTAATCACTTTTATAACTGAGAACTGGCATACATATGAAATAATGCCTCAGGGCCAAATGACTTGCCAGGAGAAGAAAAACAAAGTCCTAAAATCACTCACAAGGGAGACACGAAATTAGTATTTGTGGGTAAAGTAAAGGTCAACGAGAAATTGCAATAAGAATAAAAGGGTTAACATTGAGCTACACTTCAAATTCATGTTTCAAAACATTTCTACAGAATAATTATTAACACTTGCATAGAAATATCATCCCTGGGAAATTAGATTTTTCTAAAACGCAAACTGAAAGATTGACAGTAAAAGTCATTAGCTATGCATTTGCTGATGTATTATTTTCTATTTTATAGCCCAAAGTTAGAAAGAATACTGCTGATAGAGCCTACCAATACATAATTATTTGCATTTATTTAACACCATGTATATAACTTATAGTTAATTGTTAGTGCTTTTATGTTTCCAACAATTGACATAAGTTTAAAAGTGTGGATATGCTTTTATTTTCAAATAGAAAATGACCTCCATCCACCTTGGAATCTCATTTATTTATACACCATATTGTGTAACACATAGCAGTCATTCTAAAATCTATGTTACATGAGAGGAAAAGTTAAAATCAAAAACAAAAACTATTATACTTTTATTATTTTTAATCAGGTTTCTACACTGTACGATAGAAACTACTTTTCAAATGTAAAACTTTTAAAAAACTTTGATCAAATGGTAACAGTTGATGTTCCTTTTCACAGAACACTATAAAAAACAATCTTTACTGGCACAGTATAACTAATTTTATAAGATGATTTTTAAGATTTAACCATCCTAATTTGCTCCCAAATTTTAAAATGTTCTGCGTTTCAAATAAAGGTTTTTGTTATTATTTCAGCTATGGTTTTGTGAGTATACTATACGCCAGGCAAAGTAACATGCTGGTAACATTTGCACTCTAGTGGGAAAAATAACAACAACAACAAAAAATAAGCAAACAAATAACTGAATGGCATTGTGACAGGCAGTAACCAGATCTCTGAAGATTAATAAAACAATATAGTGGAGCACATATTTATATATTGGGTGCCAAGAAACACTAAGCCAATTGGCAGATGCATGGTGGATACAGTAAGCAACGAAAGCCATGAAAATATCTGATAGGAGAGGGTTGCAGCAGACAATAAATGCAAAGGCCCTGTGGTGAGGGCAAGCTTGGCAAGTATGTGCAGCAGCAGTCAATCTAATATGATTGAAGGGAAGAGAGTGAGGCAATGAATATTAAGAATTGAATCAATGAACCAGTAAGGGGTTTGCTCACATGGGCCTTAGCGATATCAACGAACTATAAGATAAACAGAAGACCTTAGGCAGGGGATCTCTCTCCAGCCAATATGCATTGACCTTAGGCAGGGGATCTCTCTCCAGCCAATATACATCAGCACTTCACATAGGTCTATGTATAAGTGCACACAAGGTCAGTACTGGGTTAACTTATACATTTTCCATCTTTCTACCCCATTAATTCTTTCTGGTAAACATGGACATGTGTAATAAACCTATAAATAGATTGCATAGGATGGCATTGAAAGCGGACTACTTTTCAATCAATATTAATGTCTACTTCAGTTAAAGAAAAAGAGGCAGCAAAATAAAAAATTGAGCAAAAAAAAAGAGCAGAACTTTTTGCTATTAACAGTTATTAATATAGGTCCTTGGAGTACAATTAGCCATGGAGATTTTTTTAAATTCCTTGGGGTATTCTTTATAGCTGAGTTAATAACCATGTTCATTTACTTTTTTAGAAAGGAGCTAAATTTGAAACATATATTGAAGAAGCTGAGAAGCTAAGAAGAACCTCTTGCTTCAGGAGAAAAAGATACAGAAAAAATAGTTTATGTAGAAATGTGGCTCAGGAAATAAAGTCAAGTCTATATTGAGTAGAAGTCAAACGAATCAGGCAAGGCCACTTTCTCACACGCTTGACTCCCGGGGGTGACAGCAGCTATTTCTGCACATTCAACACACCATAAATACACAAGTCTCGCTTTTGTGCAAGTCACGGTCCCTGCTTTAACTGTCCTACCTATTTATGGCTGTGATCTTTTTCCAGAATTGCTTTCTGGCTCTAAAAGTATTATCTTTTACATTTTCTATCTTACAATAATTCTTTAAGAACTTAACAAAGCTTTCGAAATGCTCCATTCCTTCTGAGGTAAGTGGGGGGAAAAAAAGAAAGAAAAAAGAAAGAAAATGAAAAAGGTTAAAAGGTGAGCAAAAAGGATCAATTCATCAATTTTATGTATTAAGAGATTTCCTCCTTTAACGTACTTCATTTTATACTCTACAAATGCTCTGAGAATTATATTATTATCATAACTCTATTGTATTAGACACTATCTATTTGAAGGATTTGCTAGTAATTTATAGAATAACATGTCCCCTGGAGATGGAGTTGTATCATTTTACATCCAAAGTCACACAATTGGGTAAAAAAACAAAAGAAGCCACACTAAATTTGCTTAAAAAGAAGAAAGTTAAACTTTTTAAAAATGTATTTTCAGCAGTAATCTTGACCTAACTTTCGAGGAAGTAGTGACAGGGTAGGAGAGACTGTGATCAGACTAGATGAGAAATTAGGGAGAAACGCAGTATTTGCCAGTAATTAGCAAACATGGAGATGGCATGATGAGTTGATTAACATCCATATTTAAAAGAGCTGTAAGTTGTGACTAACTGGGGCATGTCAACCAAATTTGAGGACATAATATATACGGATAATGCATTTATCTCTGACTCAGTCGGAATGCATTGTTCTTTCTATGTGAGAAAGATGCCAGCTGACAACAGCAGAGTCTACAACTTAAGCCCTCACAAACTCAACATTTTTATCCTCAGGGTGAAGGGTTGAATTCACAAAATCAATATACATTCCAAACTCTAGAACTGAAATTTGATTCATCTCAATAGATAGCATTGTGATTAAATCCATATCCTTTAATATATTGATGAGCTAATTATAAAACTGGTACCAGACAATAATAATTTTTTTTTTTTTTCTTGAGACAGTCTCACTTAGTTTCCTTCTGGTAGAGTGCATGGTGTCATAGCTCACAGCAACCTCAGACTCTCAGCCTCAAGAGATTCTCTTGCTTCAGCCTCCCAAGTAGCTGGGACCACAGGTGCCTGCTACAACGCTCAGCTATTTTTTAGAGACGGGTTTACTGTAGTTCAGGCTGGTCTCAAACCTGTGAGCTCAGGCCGTCTGCCTGCCTCAGCCTCCCAGAGTGCTGGGATTACAGACATGAGCCACTGTGCTGGGCCTGAACAAATTTATCTTGAACAGCAGCAAATCAGCATAAATATCTAAAACTGAGTTCTATCAGAAGTCACTGAAATAGGCATAAATGTGTAAGAAAAAAGGGCGGGGGGAAGGAGTTAAACTTTGGATCTTACCAGAAGTAGTTTCTGTAAAAAGAGTATAGAAAGAACCAGAGGAAGAAAAGGTCTCTGATCCAGGACACTAGGTGTGATGAAAAAGGTTGTTTGTGAAATAAGTGGAGAAAATCTCAGGGACCATGAATAACCTGCTCCATCTTTGGAGAACTCATGGGTGGTACATTCCCATCAGCAACACTTTGAGTAGATGCTTCACGGGGCTTCCAATGGTTTGCACTTGGAAAACACCCGAAGCCAGGCAGAAAGTAGAACACGGCAGCAAGAACTTATTAATGATGGCAAATAGGCTAGGAAGAAAGACAGTCTTGCCCCTGGTTTACCACTAAATACAAGAAAGAAATGCTTTAGCCATCTAACACAGTGGTAAGGAGTGTGAGTTCTAGCTACTCACTGTGTATCCTAGGTTAGTAAGTTAGCCTGACTAACATCAGTTCCTGCATCTGAAAAACAGGATTGGAAATGATAATTACCTATGGATACTCCTGGGATTAGTGGATACTAAATGTAAAGCAGCAACACAGGTAACACACTCAGGAAGTGCTCAGTAAATGTTAGCTAAGACTATAATACACAATATCCACAGTGCTCTTTTCCCACCTTCATTCACAATTTGACATATGACCTGGCAAAACAAATTATAGACAAATTATTTTCATATTTCTTCACTGGTCATAAGATAACCAAAACAAATCAAAACAAACTTTTACAGAGCCTCTAACATTGTCTTGCACTTATAAGAATAAAAACACAAAAAGATCCCCAAATTAAAAAAAAAAAAATTATTTAGGCTAAGAAAGTTACTCTCAAGATCAGAACCACTGTCTTAACAATGAAATGTAAGGCCTAACAACAATACCAAACAACTTAGAAAGTTTTCATCTTCTTTATAGAATTCAAAAAGATTCTGCTTTTTTCTCAATAGAAGAACCATGAATTAGCAATGATAGACTAGAATACCTTAGATGGAGATTGCTAAAATATTGTTTTAAAATTAAAGGGATATATATTTAATAATTTTTCTCTTAACTCTTCTTTTTCATCTAATAATTTGGATGTATTCTGTGTCCTACAAACCATGACAAGGCAGCTTATCAAAATTTCCTTGATTGTTTGGTTCTACTGAGATTTTGATTAAAATTGCATTACTGTTAGCAGTTTCAGCAAATTTTACCTTTTAATATTGGCTCTTCTTATGCAAAATAGTAGAATTCATTTTTTGTACAAAATTTAGTCAAATAAGCATTTATCAAAAAAAGGAGTATAGGTTACCTGCTTATTCTCTGTAATCCTTAAAAAGAGGTTCTAAAGATTTCTTTTTAAAGTTACTCCAATTATTTTGTACTTTTGGTAAATAATATCCTTTTTCTTATAGAATTTGGTAAATAATATCCTTTTTCTCTTACAGAATTGTGTTTATTTGTCCCAATTTAGTAGGAAATAATATTGACTGGGAATTTTTTCTTTGTCCACCTGAAAACTGGGAAACTACCGGAAAACTCAGGAGTCTTTAAGTACTTTTTATTCCAAAGAGAACCTCAAGCCACAGGGAGCAGGCCCCTCCTCCTAAGCTATCACATGTGCAGAATTAGGTAAAATAATCCTCGTCTCTGCTATGCACCTGCAAGTTTTCTTGCCCTCTCCCTTTTCACCAGGATGCCTTGAGAAGCACATTTTCACTATATGTTCCTAGACACAGAAGACTTGCTGGAGCAACTAGTGGGAGAAGGACAAGAAGAGGCAATGGTGTGGTGTGGTGCGGGCTCATGGAGCAAACAGGGGACAAAGAGGGACAAAGCTATCCCTCTCCAAGGATGTGATGGTAGGGGGTGGAATACAGTTGAAAACTGCTGCAAAACATTTACGTTTTCTGAGGAAGCACTTAATTGACAGAGGATCCAAGAGCATGTGGAAACAGTTCTGAGCCATCATCCTCCCATCCCTATCACATTTAACATAACCTGTCATTTGACATCTATCAAATTCCCTATCCCCTCTTCTGACCATGGACGCCAGAAGATTTAAAGGGGCTGGGAAAAGACATGTCCCCAAACCATGCTTCTCTTCCACAAGATTCTGGAAGCAGACACACTAAACTTTTCCCAGAGTGGTGCTTGGTATATATTAAGTATACAATAAATGTGATGAATACGTAAAAGCAGAGAAATTCATCCAGGCTTTATTTTACAAAGAAAGAAACCAGTCATCCTATTTTCGCGATGGACAGAGAACACAAGAGACCTCTTACAACGACGTGTTCTAACATGACCTTTAACGTGGAATAGTGAGTTTTGCCAAGGAGCAGGGACAAATAAAACGTCTTTATTCTGACAAAGTTTTAAAAGAATTTGAGACCAAAGCACTTGCCAGCAAAGAAAGTTTTATATACTTAGGTCTCAGTCTGTAGCTATTCTAGTTTCTTTTTGTGGTCTAAGAAATAGCTTAGCCGCATTACCTCAAATACATATTTTCAGCTAGTCAGTTTTGGTAAAATTTTCATTTTTTAATTCATCTAGACTTTAATTTGGTATTTTTTAACTATTTTTTTCAAATGGCAACACAATCATTATGGTATCATTGAATGAGGTTTTTTTTTTTTTTTTTAAATAAAAACTGATTTGAAATGACATGTTTAAGATAGGCAGTATCTTATCTGTCACTGGGTCTTTGCTTTGATAAACTGTTCTGTCTTTAAGGTAGAATTAGTGTTAATAGTGTATGACCTCTCAGTTTTCATAAATTGCTTTAATAATTGGCTGTTATGACAGCCTATCTAATAGGATATGTTTTTCCCATGTGCCTTGGCCTTGGCTTGCCTATTCTATTACTCCTTAGCCTTACTGTAGAGATCAGTTTTGATCATCGTTAAACTCATATTTAGTGTCCTTCATATAAAAATACTCCATATATGTGACGTTGAACTAAGTTTTCAAAAGCTGTAAGTAAAATAAATGTGTGTATGCATATGTTTGTATATCCAGATGTTTTAGGTATATGTACACATATATACATACATACATATGCATACATATTTATCTCTGTGTATTTGATCTTCTACGACATAGAATTTCTTTTTTTTATGACACAGAATTTTACATGCAATATGTGAAATGGATGATAGTTTTTAATGAACATTCACACACAGACATAAAATCTTGTATAAACTAGATATGCAATGTTGATTTTTTAAGTATTAGACCAAAAAATATAAACAGTTATGAATAGATACCATTCTACAAAGCATGTCATTACTTTGTATGAGTAAATGGTCAGGACTGCTTTCAATTGAGGTTTGAAGTTCACAAACAGGAACAATTGACCCCTGCCTCTGTTAGAAAACTGGTGACAAAGGAAAACCTTAATCCAAGGGTTTATGTGTTGAAGGAGCCAAAATAAACAAACAAACAAAAAAAATGACTACTCCGTGTCAATCAAACATTACTTATTCTCTGCCCTATATGATAACCGCTTTTGTAAACAATTCATTTTTCCTCTCAATTTGGTAATTAACCTAATTATCTCATTTAATTAGTTAACGGTTAACCTAGTCATTTTCACAGCACTGTCGCGGGTGAGATCATATGGTCTTCATCTCAGTTTTCTGCCTATTGAAATAAAATTCTAATCTCTCAGAGGTAACGGAGATATCCTTCTCATTATGTCTCACTTACATGACTGGTAAGATATGGAGAAAGAACTTGGTGATTTATCCTCCTGCCCCTCCTGTGCTATGTGGTAATGAGGCTACTGCTGTGCAGGGCTTACCTGAAGCGTCTAAGGCTCATTACAAGAGAAAATAAACTCATAGGCTGGTGGGGGGGGGGGGGGGGGGAATGGATTAAATAACACTTCATGTAAACCAGTATTTTCCGCCAGCCCTGTTTATGGAGAACTGTGGG
>CAUYPK010143001.1:0-11623 GCA_963574355.1 Loris lydekkerianus
CTATAAATCTTTTGCCTATTTTTAAATTGGGTTATTTGTTTTCTTAGTAATGATTTGGAGCATTCTTTAAATATTCTAGGTATAAATCCAGTGTCACAAAAGAAATGAATTCAGAAAGGAAGAGCAAAGAGAGGGAAGGAGAGAGGGGTGTGGGGCTTTGGTGTGTGCCACACCTTTTGGGCGCAAGACATGATTGTAAGAGGGACTATACCTAAAAAATGCAATCAGTGTAACCTGGTTTATTGTACCCTCAATGAATTCCCAACAATAAAAAATAAAATAAATAATAAAATAAAAAAGGAATGGCCCCCACCTCCTTCTCCTCCCTTCATAAAACAATAGTCCTTTCTCCTTGTTCCATATGCCAGAAGTCACATAGCTTCTGTATACTTTTCTATCTTTTTTCTAAAAGCACATAGCTTTCTCTCCCTAAAGTTAATCTTTACCCCATGTACTATTACTTCCCTTCAACCTTGTAAGATGAAATTATTCCCATTCCCTTTCCTTACTGATTTCCAACATTGTTAGTATAAGCAAACTTGTTTAGATACTATATAGCTAAAGCTGTTCACACACTTTAGTGGCAGACCTGCCAATCCCATCCTTATCTCTTGTGTGATCTTTGTCTTTTATGTGTCTTCTTTTCTTCATTCCCCACCATTACCATTTTGGTACATTTACTCTTCGTGCTGGTTTGAAAATTTTACTTATTAGTTTATTGCATATTTCTCTCCACAGCAATATATATTTCATAAATCAATGCATTTTTGTCTGTTGTTCTGCTTCTGAAATCCATGGACCTCAATTAGCAATTGGTATATAGTAGAAAATCTAAATTTCTATTGTAGGAATATATAGATAGATGTTCATACCAGCCTTGCTTTTTAAATAGATGTTATTATTTATAGAGCAGTTTTCGTTTCACAGTGGTATTGAAAAGAAAGTACAGAGCACCTTACACATGTGCAGCCTCCCCAACTACTAATATTCTTCAGCAGAGTGGTACATTTGTTAGGATTAATGAACGTCCATTGATACATTAAAATCCAAGTCCATAGTAAACTCTGGTTTACTCTTAGTATTGTACATTCTTCAGGTTTGGACAAATGCATAATGACATATATTCATCATTATAATATTATACATAGTAATTTCACTGCCTTAAAAATTTTTGGTGCTCTGACTATCCATTTTTTCCTCTAACAGCATCATTTTTAGTAGCAAACACCTGGAAACAATCCAAATGTTCATTGACAGAATGGTAAATAAAATTTGGTGTAATCATACAATGAAATGCCATACAGTTGTGAGAAATAATCAGCTATGACTATATATCAGTATGAATTAATATCACAAATGTAATGTATATGAAAAATCAAGTCATATAAGAATGCATATGGTATGATTTAATTTACTTAAAACATGTAAACATGGAAATGTATTTTTAGGGGTACATATGAATTTAGTAATATTATAAAGGAAAGTAAAGAAATGATAATCAACATTTTCAGATAGTTGCTACTTCAATGTGGGGATGGGGGTCAGATATGTCTTCAAAATTGTGATGGTCTTTCTCGTAATGTGAATGCTGGTAATATGCATTTAAAATTTGTAATCTTTGTGTATTGCATATAGATTGTATATTTTTTATAAGCATAAATATTTCAAAACTAAAAAAAAAAATGTAACTCATAGGGTGTTCCTGTAGATGGGGTAGTCAAAGACAGTCTCTATGAGATCACATTTGAAATGAAACTTGAAGAATATGAAAGCATAAGCATGCAAAGATCTAGAAAACATGGGTTATAAGCAGGGGGTGTAACTGTAAAGACAAAAAATGCTCTGAGTTGAAAGACATGAGGAAAAAGGAATAAGAAATCTGACCAAAATATCTTAGGGACTGCAAGAGAGGAGAAAGATTTATTCTGGATGAACACAGATGGGTAGAACTTGGGTCAATGGATAAAATCTGTGAAGAAATGACTCAGTATAAGAGAAGGAAAAATGTGAGATGTAGAGCCTTATAAAAGACAACTTTAGGAAATATTAAGTTCCCTGTCACTGAGGTTATTCTTAGTCACTTGGAGGGTTTGTTCATGTGTTTTTCTATCCTTATATTTTATTTTATTGTCCCTCTGTACACAACTCCTCATTGTTGAAAACTAGCTTCTAATTTCCTTTAAGGAAATGGACTTTCCTCTTTTCTTGCAAATGTTGATATGACTAACAATTAGTATGCCCTGCCCTGCTCTACACTCTAGCCACGTGATGAGCTTGAAAACCAAACTAAATTAATATTTCTGTCTCTCTCTCTCTGCTGCTCTCATCTCTATCACTATTTCTTTCTCTACATATCTTTATCTCTATCATCTCTATCACTCTCTCCTTTATACGCTCCTGTGTCTATGTGTGTGTGTTTGTGTGTGCGTCTTAGAACTTTCTTGTCCTCATTAGTGCAAGGACAGAAACATACAATTTATTCTAGAGGCCATTCCAGTACAGTAACTACCTAATATTTGTACTGGAAGGTTTAAGACTGGTCATCAGGTTTGATGAGCTTGGCATGAAGATGTGTTGGTATTGCATTTTACACATGAATGAAATCACATCAATTGTCCATATAAAGTAGGACAGCTAATCACACCTTTTATGGAATATATTGGCCCACTCTTTGAAAACTATTGGCTATCTTCTGTTATCCTGATCCCTGGAACTAACTGGGTTTATGCCCCTTTTTCATCCTAGTTCTTTGAGTGTTCCTTCCATTCCATGATATGTCATTCTAATACATTCAATTATTTTCTCATACTCAATGTACGTATTCTGTTTTCTCTATGTTTGCTCCATAGCCAGCATGGTGCAAAATTATCTGCTTCTGATTGTAATATTTCAGAAAGAATAGAAATACTCACTAAAGCATAAAACCTTTCATGTGGCTTTTAGTGACCATTATGAATGGTAAAATTAATTGAAGTGAGATAGTTTGATCATATTCTCACTTTATTTTTGGTCATTGAAACCATCATACACCACTGCTTATTTCTCCTGAGGCTGTGCTAATAATTTGGGAAAGTCTTTTAGTTAATTTAGTCTAATTTTTCAGGTGCTTTTAGGAAAAACCAGTTGGCTTGAATAAAATTGCCCTCTGGATGCTAGCTATCCATGATATTATCAGCTTTTTTAGGGTTTTCAGAATAATAGATGAGATAATAGTAGGTTTTAAAAATCCCAGTTTAGATCTAATTTTGCTGCATTTGACTTTAGTGATTTTTCAGAAGCTGTATTGACTCAGCTCTATCCTTAATGAACTACCTTCCCTTTTTCTTCTCTTTTATTTTCTAAGCAAATGAAATCTCTCCCCTTTTTTCTCCCTGTCTCCCTCTTTGCCTCTCTCACACAAAGAGACAAGCTATAATATGATATAGGTAGTGAACAGGTCACAAGCTGTCTGTAGTGCAACAGAAAAGCTATACTTCTGGCCTATACATTGCAGATTATAGAAATGGATGATAGGCCTGTATGTTAACCTCGAAGATATTACACAAGGAGAAATAAGTCAGACAAAGAAAGAAAATAGTGTATGATCTCATTTACATGTGGAATCTAAAGAAGTCAAATTTATAAAAGCATAGAGTAGAATGGTGATTACCAGGGGGAAGGGGGTGGGTATGGAAAGAGGTGATATTATTCAAAAGGAATGAAGTTTTAGTTATGTATAATAATAAGTTCTAGAAATCTAATACACATGAGATCTATAGTTAAAAATTGCATATGTAAAATTTGCTAAAAAAAATACATGGTAAGTGTTCTCACCACAAAAAGTTAGAACTATGTGAAAGGTGATATGTTAATTAGCTTTACTACCATAATAAGTTTACTATGTATAGGTATACTAAAATATTATGCTATATATATTAAATATAGACAATAGAATGTCTATATTTTAATAATAAAAATGTTAAAAATATTCAGGACAAGCCGACATAATAATTACTTATGTAAGTGTCATATTCATTCAAAATTCTGACTGATAATGCCAAACTAGCTCAAACGTTTGAGCAAATGTTACTAGTCTATCTTTCCTACTTACAAGATCTTTAGATAAAATAAGCATAAATTTTCATCCTTGTTGAAGTAAATGCATCTTCCTTTTGATGTGTTTCATTAAACCACAGATATGCTACCTTGGAATGTTTGTTTCTTTGTTTGTTTTTTTGACTTTTTTTTTGGCCAGGGCTGGGTTTGAACCCACCACCTCCGGCATATGGGGCTGGTGCCCTACTCCTTTGAGCCACAGGCACCGCCCACCTTGGAATGTTTTGGTTTAGAAAAAAATTGTATGGAAGAGATTTATAACCTATAAATATTAAGTGGTAAGATATTTTCATAAGGAAGCCATTATCCGTCATTAACCTTATTACTGTTACTTGGTCTAGGATTCTGAAAATTGCAGATGGGAATCAAGGGTTTGGAAATAGTAATTTCAAACGGTAATGGGAAAGCAGGAATTTAGGTATCCTTTCAGAGCTACAAATAGAATAATTCCTCCATCTACATCCATTAGGCATTCAGGGATTTTATATCTGACTTTGTTAAAAGATTCAGCAGAAGGGGGCAGCACCTGTGGCTCAAAGGGGTAGGGCACAGGCCCCATATGCTGGAGGTGGCGGGTTCAAACCCAGCCCCAGTCAAAAACCGCAAAAAAAAAAAAAAAAGTTCAGCAGAAGGCTAAAAAAGTTTGACAAGTATTCCTATTACAAGAAAATTTGGGCACAGTGGCTAATGCCTATAATCTTAGCCCACAGCGAGCTCAGTGTGGGTAGATTGCTTGCGCTTCGGAGTTCAAGACCAACCTGGGCAAAAATGAGGCCCTGTTTCTACTAAAAATAGAAATACTAGCTGATCACTGTGGCACATACCTGTAGTCCCAGATACTCAGAAGGCTTAGGCAAGAGGAACAGATGTTTAAGGTTGCTGTGAGCTATAATGATGCTATGGCACTCTACCTAGGTACTTACTTAGAGACTCTGTCTCCAAAAAAAAAAAAAACAGTTATCTAATTTTAACATAAGAAACATCTTGGAAATAATTTCTAATCATCTTATTTCATAGATAAGGAAACTGGGGCATAAACAGACTATGTAGTATGTTCGAGATCAAATAGCTATCCAATGCTTATAATCTAATTTTATTGACTCTGTATTCCATCTATTGCCATGAATAATGCACATTTTTTGCCATAATTTTTCAGGAAAATATAAGGATGTGCATTATCCTTAGGTACTGCTGCTCAAGAGTGAGGCAGCCCCTTAGGCCTACCAGGTCTGCTGCACACTCCTACCTGGGCCTGCTGGACACATGGAGTTCCAGTCTGGGAGGATCCAGAATCTGGTGGGAGTGGGCTGGGGATGCCTCCTCTGAGCACCACAATCAGGAGCATGGGTAGTGGTAGGGCTGGCAAGGAGGGCCATGGCTATGTGGGTGAGGCCTGAGGCCTGAAACCTGGCTATACAGAGGGGACTGGGAGTCCTGTGCAGGCCTCAGGAACCCACCCACAGACTGAGCAGCCTTAGAAGCTCCTATCCCTCTGGCCAGGTGTATGGTCATCTTGGCTGCAGCCCCTGATGTGGTGGGGAGGGAAGGGCTCTCAGGAGAGAGGGAAGGGTCAGACTTCCCAGAGCAGCAAGCGGCCAGAAGGCAGTACAATCTGCATGTTTAACAAGGGAGTGTTAGCCTTCCCCAGATGTGTTTCTCCTAGCTGAGAGCTGGCCACTTTCTCAAGGGTTGTTTTTCTGAAAGTTAGGGTCACAAGCATGGGTGTATATTATACACGGAAAAATACAGTGTGTTGTTTCCATTCTTCCCATATATTCTCAGATTTCTTTTCTTGGAAACTTCAGATCAATTTTTCTGGAGCAGAGGTAGTCAAACTATGGTTCATGAAGCAAATCCAGTTAGCAGGAGGTTTTTGTAAATAAAGTTTTATTAGAATACAAGTACAGCTGTTTATTTCTTATTGTCTATAGCTATTTCTTTACTATAATAGAAAAATTGAGTGATTGTGACAGAAACCATATGGTATGAAATATTCACTACCTGGCTGTTTACAGAAAAAATTTGCCAACTCCTGACCTAGAGTCTTTTCTAATTTAGCTGAACAGAGACAATCCATACCTTCTCTAACCCCTAACCACATACTGAATGGAATCAGAAGTAATGAAAAAGGGAGGTTTATGACATGTTTTCAAACTTTCTGCCATCGGAGGGAATTCTTGAAATGGCACTAGGCTAATTAGCCCTTTCCTTGCTCACTAACTTCCAAGTCACTCTAGGCTGCAAATGCCTCCTGCCACCCATCACTAGCCAGACCATCTGCATATGATCAGCCACCTTAGTAATAATTCCAGAATGATTTCTGTTTACTTTTATCCCAGGTTCTGATTTTTTAAATACTTCTCATCCATTTTTTATCAGAAGATATTTTACAAAACAAAGATATTCAAAATAACACAAAATTTCTTTTAATGGAGAAGGAATGCTGCTTCTTCACAGAAAGCCAATCTCCAGATGACAAATTGCCTCATTTGCCTGGAGGCCTGTGAGATATTTTGTACTAAATGCAGAGGTAGGCCTGGTGAAACTGATCATTATCCAAAATCCTCTGAAAGCTTAAAGGAATATTCTTGTCTCTTTTGTAAGCGAGATTGTCCAGTCTTGACCCCTGACTAGGGAAGAAAAGTGGGTAAATATTTGAAGGGCTACACCTAAGTTCTAACTGTGCTGTATTCAGAACCTGTGACATTATTTGCGGGATAAATACTAAATCTTAATACCTATATACTCGAGTATAAGCCGAGTTTTTTTGGCACAAAATTTGTGCCGAAAAACCTGAACTCGGTACAAATTTTGTGCTGAAAAAACTCGGCTTATACTCGAGTATATAGGTAATATTTTTCAATATTGTTAGCTAATGTTAATTGATCACTTACTATCAAATTCTTTCCTACATATTTAAGTGGGTGGTAGGGACCTATCCAAGGCGATGTAAGTAAATAAGTGATGAATTCAGAATTAGACCCAGATTTGTCTGAATCCAGTCTTTCCTCTTAATCACTTCACTAGCCTGTTTTTTAATGGATAATATTACAAAACATATTTTTTATTTGTGCAAATGTATGGGGTCCATGAGAAATTTTATTGCATGTATATAATGTGTGGTGATCAAGTCAGGGTATTCAGGATGTCTTACACTGAAATACAATACATTTTTGTTAAGTATAGCCACTCTACTCTGCTGTAAAATTTTACATTTATTCCTTCTATCTTACTGTATGTTTTTACCCTTTAACCTACTTCTCGTCATTCTCCCTTTTCCCTCTACTCATTCTTCACAGTTTTTGTTGTTTGCTTTTCTATTTTCTACTTCCATGTGTTCACGCTTTTTGCCTCCCACATATAAGTGAGAACATGCAATATTTTAATTTTTGTGCTTAGCTTATTTCACTTAAGGTAATGACTTCCAGTTTCACTTTTGTTGCTGCAAAAGACGTAATTTCATTCCTTTTGTGTCTAAACAGTATTCCATGATGTGTATATACTATATTTGCTTTATCTACCCCTCCAATGGTGGAAACATAGTTTGATTCTATGTCTTTGTTTTTGTGAACAATATATTCAATATGATAGTGCAGGTATATTTTACTTTATAATACTAAGATGCAAAAATAGAAAATAATCTTTCTCTGAGGCCAGATGACAATCTCTAAGAGTAGTGTCTGTACCTAAAGGCTATTCCAAAATCTGTCTTCACAAGATTTTGCAGAATTTTAACATATAAAAATTAAATGTCTCGTTACATAAGACAATCAGATTATATTAAAATATTGATAGCATTTTAAGATTGCTGTGTTTTAGTCATCTAGAGATGTCAATAATATATTTATCATTCACAAGGGGTTCACAGATTGTCTAAGAAGACATATTGATAATTAACAAATTCTCATTGAATAAATGAGTGATGGGAATATTACAGTGGTTGAGAAAGATACAGGACCTGTGCTCCTAAAACTGATGAGGTAAACACGTACGCAGATAATGAAAGTATTGAATGGTAATAATAGAATTGGGCATACAATGTGGCAGGTAGGCAAACTGGGGAAGGACATTTCTGACAGGAAAATCTAGAATGCACAACAAAGTCACAAATATATGAAATAGATTGCTGCATTAGGAGATTTATAGAGTTCCACACTGATGGAGGGTGGAAGAGGTAAGAGTCAAAATAACTGGACACATAGATGGGGGAACCAAGAAAAGATTGTTTTTTTTTTTTTTTTTTAATTTAACCAGCATTTATTGACTATCATCTGTTCACGGCACTGGATTATGATCTGTAGGAGGCATGAGAAATAGAAGAAATTGTTGAAGAAACTTACTGTTGAGGTGATAGTCTGCTTCTTCAGATAGAAACAACTAGGGCACGTAAGCAAGTGCATGCATATGTGGTCCAAACTAAATATTTGAGTTCTAATGGTATATGACTCAGGGTGTGGTAAGTAGGGAAGGCAATTTTGCAACTGCACATTGTAAGGAAAAGGCTGTTCAGGTTAGGACAAGTCCAGTGTTATACAAATTGTGACCCTCAGGGTTCTTGACAGGAGGAAAAGTAATGCATTATTGTAAGGGGCCAAGGATATATTTGAGGATAAAGCACTCTTTGTGGACTAAATAAGTAACATCTGTGGTAATTTTATGTGCAACTGCTGATCAAATAGATGCATTCTGCTTCTGTGATTAATGGAGTATAAGTTGAGGCAAAATATTACTTAATTCATCCACTATTTATCAGCATAGATATTCTCAATTATCTGTAATTGTGGGGCAGAGAATAGTTTCACAAACATGATGTTGTTAGAGATCTTTAGATTTCTAAAACATTGGAAACCATAAGCTTTTGGAAATCAGAAAATTAATACTTTCTCCATATAATTATTCTGTATGGCTCTGTGGTAGACACTGGCCTGATAGTGAGTTATGGAAAAGAGATGACTGTTGGAAAAATGTCTAGTGTAACAGTATGGATGGCACATCAGAGAAAATATCACTATTTCAGAGGAAAGAGGTTTTATGACAAAATTAACCTTAAGCAAACACAAAACAAAGAGTAGCATGGTGTTTTTCAAAAGGTAATATTTTCTTGGCAAGTTAAAGAAAGAAATTCAGAAGTCTCCCATGAAGTAAAGAGAAGGTGAATCTCCAAGCAGAGAAGAATGGGATGGTAATTTGAGGAAGCCATGATAGGCTGATACCAAGGCTCAGATGCGTTCAAGGGTAAGTCACTTTTTCAAGATTTCCTCCAACTCCCATTCCCAAAGGGAAGAGCTCAGAGGGAGACATAATGAAAAGCTGCAGGGCTCCCTCTCCAAATTGCAAATTTAGAGATAAGGGAAAGGACAGAATTAGGATAAGCTATGCTTCCTCAGGCCCTTGGATTCCTTAAATTACAATTTGGGTGAGGAGATAAATTAGTTTGTAAAAGGGTTATTTATGAGTTGAAAAGAAAATTTATCCTTGCCTTATTTCCTCCCCTCTTTTCCTAGTCTTCTACATACCTCATGTTATGCTATACCTCTTCTTGTTCTGTTTTTATCCCTATCTCTTTTTCCTCTTCAACTTTTGTTTCCTCCCTTACCTTCATTTTCTTTATTCCATTTTTATAGGATATTAAAACATTTTTTCTTTTTCTTTATTTCTATCTCTTTTGCTCTTTGCAAGGAATGAAGATATATGGAGAAGATAGTAAACTTTTTATTTATTTACATTCCAACCTCAACAGAGAGATTTCACAGTCTTTTCATGTACCAAATAGAAGAATTTTGAACTTAAATCTAAGTGGTACTCTTTAAAATTTGTATTAATTATGTCATGGAGGCCTATCCTATATTATGGTGGATATTCATTGACCTCCCTTTTTTTTTTTTCTATAAATTAAAAGAGACTCACATTTTATCATTATTTCTAGTTTAGAGATTTTTCATCTACTGAGTTCTTTTTTTCACTGGCCTCTTTCTGCCTCTACAGTTCTCTTCTTTTCTGTGCTACATGCCAGCCCAGATTTTGGAACTTAGTCACATTTCTTTGATTTTCACAACAAATAGTGACACATATAAGCTTTTTGTATTTAGGGAAATGGACGAGATTTATTTCACAGCAAGGATTTCACAAAAATCCTTTTTCCTCTCTCCTATACTACAAGCCCTTATTCAATTCTTGAGCAGAGAAGTTAAACTTGCTCTATTTTAACCTTTTTTCCCTTCTAATGCAAGTTCTCCTGATCTCATCTTTTATACCCAATTGACTCTCAATTTATTTGTTAAAATATTACTGTGCTGTCTTTGAGGAAATCTGTCCAGTTATTAAAATAACATTTTTACCCTGATATAATAATAGATAAAAGGATATTTTTTATCCTAGGAGTTCTGCAAAGCCCCCTCAGGAGCCAGTGAGGGGTGTGGAGAAGAGGGAGGCCCAGGCAGTAGGTTTCCATAGATCCACAGCCCTACTTCAACCAGAACAGCTGCACTTTCATCTCTTATATATTTGGCTTATTGATCATTGTGTTAAAAAAAAGTTTCCATTCCTAAAATAAAATTTGAAAACCACTGCTTTATCAGATAAAACTTGTTAGCTCTAAAAGATAATATGAACTGGAGCTATATAAATATGTTCCAAAAGAAGAAAAAAAACATCAAAGATGTCAGATCTACCAGATTTATTAGAAAATGATTCAAGGCAAATTAGGATCATGGAAAATATCCAAGGCTGACACCAATGAGGACAATCCTATCCTTTGGTGGCTAAATTATTGGTAAAATGGACTCTGGGGCATGATGGAGTTTCTGGGAAGAGAAGCGCTTTCTGTTTATGACAGACTTCGGAATACAAACACTATATAAACTGCTATATAGTGTTTGTATGGGTCAGGAAGCCTTGTTAAATGGGAAATTAAAGACAGATATACACTTCATAAGCCCATCTTTTAGTTTATTGCATTTATTTTTCCTGGGATATGAATGATGAACAGCATGGCTTTAAAGTTTAGGATGATTTTTAGCATTTGATATCATCCTAAATTCTTTCCTTGCTTCAAATAGTCCCTTGATTTTGACTGTGCCTGATAATGTGAAAAAGAACTTCAGCTATTTCTCAGATTGATTGGTTTCATACATACTGCTGCCATTTAAGAAATGTAAAATTCAATGAATCATACTTTTCTACTTTTGTTGTTGTTGTTAAATCATAGCTCTGTACATTAGTGCAATCACCTGTACCTATTCTAAGATGCACCATAGATGTGGCCCCACCCATTACCCTCCCTCCACCAAAACCTCCCCCCTCCCTTCCCTTTCCTTGGCCCTTTCCCCATAGTCTTGTGGTACAGTTGGGTTATAGCCTTCATGTGAAAGGTATAATTTAGATTCATAGTAGGGCTGAGTACATTGGATACTTTTTCTTCCATTCCTGGGATACTTTGCTAAGAAGAATATGTTCTAGCTCCATCCATGTAAACATGAAAGAGGTAAAGTCTCCATCTTTCTTTAAAGCTGCATAGTATTCCATGGTA
>CAUYPK010143006.1:0-38993 GCA_963574355.1 Loris lydekkerianus
GTACCTGACTGAAAAAGTATAAAACCTGAACTTAAAATAAAAAACTTTGCTATACACCATATCAGAGTGTATGGTCTGTTTCTTGATTTAATAATTGCAGGAGCGAGTTTTACACCTACAGCAAAGCTTCTGCTCGTTCGCATCTCTGGTCACGCAACATGCCCCGCAGGTGTAATTCCACCAGTACCCCTCCATCCACCCACCTCCCCCCTCTCTCCTCTCCCTTTCCCCCTTTCCCCTATTCTTAGGTTATAATTGGGTTATAGCTTTCATGTGAAAGCCCTAAATTAGTTTCATAGTAGGGCTGAGTACATTGGGTACTTTTCCTTCCATTCTTGAGATACTTTACTAAGAACATATTCTTCTTGGTATTGATTAAAATTATATTTAAAGGAGAGAGTCTAACATCTTTCAGGACATTCTGAGAGAAAGGAGGTTTTGTGGCTGAGGAAATGCTGTGTATTTACTGCATTCTATTTCTTTCTCTTCCTGAAGACACAGTTAGACCCTGTGTGGGTAGAGCTAACTAGTAATCACCAGATCTGGTTCTCCATCTCTTCCTGGAATATATAAATCTACCTTCTTAGCCACTGCACAGGAAGGTGGTTTTGTGAGGTTATTTCTAGTCAAAATAATGTAGCCAGAATGAGGTCTATTGCTTCTCAGTTCAGGCCATTTAAAACTAGCGTATATCTCTGTTCTCTTTCTCTTTGAGAGTAACCATGGAAACCACACTGTGGATCCAGGAGACAAAAGCATCCTGGATCCTTGAGTCACTATGTGGAGGTGAGCTGACTTGAGGGTTTCTGAAATAATGCCTCTTGGTTTAAAGGGATTGAATCCCTGAATAGTTTTGGAGAATAGGACCCCTTCTATCCACATCCCACCAACTTATTTTACACGGTGATGTGAACAATAATTAATCTAATTTGGTGTTGTTGGGTTCAACCAGTGATGTGCTGTAAATAATATAGACTGGGGATTCTTACCATTGTGTAAAAGGACTTGGGGCTATAGACTGTATGGCTAGGAGTGAAGCTTACACAGATTGGGTTTATTCTAAAGTGAAATCAGTGCTGCTGTGGATAGGGTCTTCTGGAATCCCACTAAATAAGACCTAAGTAATGTTGTGGGGTTTTGTACCTGCGGACAACACGTATACTTAGTAATGATAACAAATCAACAGTCCCATACAAGGAGTAGGGGCATAAAAAATTCCAAGCAAGGATAGTAAATAGATTCCACCTCTTGGGACAGTCCTGACTGATTATTTGGCTTTCTAGACCAGCATAGTGAGAATGCATCAAAGGCTATACTAAATTTTAGTGAGAAAATGTAGGTTCAACTATCACCGAAGTCTACCCATGGACAAAGGAGTAGGAAGTAGAGGCTCCTTTGAGCCACACCTGACATTTCTGTTCTGAAGGTCCTTGGGGCTGTGTGCACAAGGATTCCAAGAGTAGCCTGGGGCCCCAAGGGAGAGTAAGGCTTGAAAGCATCTCCCAAAAATATGAGAAGGAGCTTGATTGGGCTAATGTGACTGCAGAATTTGAGACACCACATAGAAACCAGAAACAGGATGGGCCTTGAATGGAGCACTCAGAACAACCTTACACCTAACAGAGAAGGGAGGGGCTAGCTTCCCTGAGGCCTGGATGTGTGTGCAGGGACACTGCTTTTCTAGGCAGAGATCTTTTCTATTTTCTATATCTCCACATATTCAATATCAATGCTATCTCTATAAAAAAAATCTAGAAATATTGGCTATAATGAATAATCTTTAAGTGAATGAATGACTTAAGAATGACAGGGTAACCTGTGTGAGGATGGGTATATGAAATCCAAATCTATCTGCATAGATCATATTCCAAGAATGATGAGTCAAACAAAAAAAGTAGAATGAAAAGAATTAATGGACGCTCTCTAAGAATCTTTTGTGAATTGAGGTGAGTTGATGACTTTCCCTGACTAGGAAGGAAAGGTCTAGTGAATGCCTGCAAAGTGCCAGCAGCAGTGGTGGCAGGATGCCAAATGTTTTTCTTTGCCTAAGGCACTGCTGACTATGGCTATAGGGTATTTAGTATTTAGTAACAGAACCCACCCCAGAGACCCTCTTCTCTCTTTGTTCTCAATCAAATAATGTAACAGAAGTTTAGTTACTGGATTAGATGACATTTTTTTCCTCTCTATCTTCTAACGGGGCTGAGAAAGCCGTGCCTTTCCCATTGAACCAGACAATCAGAGCAGGTTTTGCTCAGTCACTCTCTGCTATAGCAGGCAGTAGAGAAATGGTCTACTTGTTTGTTGATGCTTCAACTGTCTTCTATCTACTTGGCCTGGCTTTTTAAGTCAGACTTGAATAGCAATAACTGATATAGAAATAAGAATACACAAATTGGCTGAGTGCAGTGGCTCATGTCTGTAATTGTAGCACTCTGGGAGGCCACAGCAGGTAGGTTGCTTGAGCTCAGGAGTCCAAGGCCAGCCTGAGCAAGAGTGATTCAGCATCTTTACTGAAAATAGAAAGAACTAGCTGGATATGGTGTCACGTGCCTATAGTCCCAACTACTTAAGAGGCTGAGCTGAGGCTAGAGGATCACTTGAACCCAAAAGTTTTGAGGTTGCTGTGAGCTATGATGACAATACAGTGAGATGACTTTGTCTCAAAAAGAAAGAAAGAAAAACAAATCTTCATTTGTTTTACTTTAATAAAGATCTTTTGCATCAAAAGGCAGATATCAAAAGATCATTTGTGTCTCTGGTTTCCAAGCCCTGACACTGTCATGCAGTGTCATGTGAATCCTATGTAAGAGAAACTCTTTCTGAACATAAGAGCATGACCCATCTCTGGTGGCCGTATGGTCACATGTGTTTCTGTACTCACCAGGTGGAGTGTTTTTAAGCTGTACATAAAAATGCATTTGCCCTTTATAGTGGATGTTTGCCTTACCCACTTTGAAATGAGATGTTAGGCTGTAGTTCAAGAGAAAATTCCCAGAAGAAGGATTCAGAATGAATAAACATTTTATTCTGTTTACAGCAATTGGAACCCATCTAAATGAGATATCAATGGTGACTGTGTCTGAATCTACAAAGGAAGCTGTTAGTTAGTTATGTTCAACAGCAAGATTTCCAACACTCTGGGGTCACAGTAGGAGTGACGACAATGGCTGGGAATGGACAGTTTCCAACCACAAAAGTACACCAGTAAGAATGATGACTCGAAACTCTGTGGCCCCTTGTTTTGAAAACACTCTCCCATATGGACTCTTCCCCTTTCACAACCTCAAAACACAGTGGGAGTAGGCAGGGCAGATGTTACACCCAATTTATAAGCGGAAAATCAACTCAGTGAATTTGACTCAAGGATGTATTCCAAGTCACAATAGAGTCTATGCTTAGCTATATTTTATCTCAGCTCTCAGTGGAGTGTTCTTTTGTTTGCCAAAGGACATAAAGCATAGTAAATAAGAATGAAAAATTACTTAAAATGTAGCATCTTTTAGTGGAATGACAAAAAAAGACACAAAAATATAATTTGTTTTTTTAAATAATTTAAATATTGATCAACCTAAACATACCTATGATACATTCATTATAATTCTATGCATAGATTTGAAAATCTTATTTATTTATTTATTGTTTGTTAAATCATAGCTGTGTACATTAGTGCAATCAAGGGCTACAATGTGCTGGTTTCATATACAATCTGAAATATTCTCATCAAACTGTTCAACGTAGCCTTCATGGCATTTTCTTAGTTTTCTGAAAAATTTTAAATAACCCAGAATACACTTACTTTTTGAATACTAAGTAGTACTGAAGTGGAGCTGGTACTGTCAGGAATTAAAGTGCTAGGATTCCTATTTGTCATTGGATTGCCTAATTAATGGGCCACTTTTTTTTTTTTTTTTTTTTTTTTTTGCAGTTTTTGGCCAGGGCTGGGTTTGAACCCGCCACCTCCAGCATATGGGGCTGGCGCCCTACCCCTTTGAGCCACAGGCGCCGCCCAATGGGCCACTCTCTTGAGATGGGCATGGAAATTTGGTTTCAGAGGATTTCTGGAAGGTCTTAGGAGAACCCACTACCATTTAGAAAATGGAGTTACCACAAATGCAGTGTTCAATGTGCATTAGATGCCACAGTAAGGGCAAGAACTATCAGTTATATTACTGCTTAGCACTAGTTGGCTGATTATTCATAACAAGAAAGAAATAGGGTAGCTTTGAAAAGAAGAAAGTATTCATGTCATGTATTCCCAATCTTAGAGATTGCGCCATATCCATACACACAGGCCTGCTTGCTGCATTCTCTTTGTGGTTGCCTAGTACTCCACTGCGTGGCTGCACCACGGTGTGGTTAACCAGTCCCTTCTTGATAGACACTTTGGTTGTTTCAGATCTTTGGCCACCACGAAAAAAAATGCTGCAGTAAATATCTTTGTAGGTCATTTTGAACATGCCTCAGTATATCAATAGGATGAATTCCCAAAAGAAATGCTCTAGTTTAAAGGGTATTACATTTAAGTAATAGAGAGTATCAAATTGCTGTCCTAAGAGGTTATACCAATTTAAACTCCATTAGTAATGTAAGAGAGTACCAATTTTGCCACACCCTTGCCCACGCTATGTATTACTGAGCTTTTGATCTTTGCTAATCCAGTGGGAGAAAAATAGCACCTTATTATAGTTTTAATTTGCATTAAGAGTGAGGTTGAGCTTCTTTTCATATGTTTAAAAGCCATTTGTGAGCAAAGACATTTTAATGTCTGGCACTAGCCTTGAATCTAGAAATAATCTTTGCAGTGTGTCTAGTCTTAGTAGTATAAATGGTGGGATCTGAGCTTTAACTAGTTGGGAACCAACCCCTTAGTTTATACTGAGTTTCTAATTTACTGCTGGGGATGAAACATTGAAGAATTGTCATAATTGATCCCTACATACAAGAGCCTCCAGATACTGGATTGAAGGCTCTCATCACAAGCATTTGCTCTCTGCTACTCCCAGTTGCCTGGCTCATCATTTCCCATCTCTTATCGCGCTGGCTCTGTGAATATGTTCCTTGAGGAAAAGGAGACTAGCAAGTGCTAAAGGTTAGCAGCGTCCTTTTCCCTCCTATCTGCAAAAAGGAGGGCACTGGACCACAGCAACGGTTTTCAGGCTGTGGGATTTTTTAGTTGTTCATTCTTTTAAGTATTAAGAACTTTTTTTGAAATGAAGCCTTTGGGGGTCACCCTATATACAAAAATGGTTAAAATTAAAGCTGCTCTGGTTGTCCAAGGGATGGACTCTGGAACCCACCCCCTCAGGATGCTGTATCTTGGTGCCCTTCTTGTTATTATCCCTAACACATTGCAGCAGAGCCCTAAGGCTCCTCAAGGCACAGTTTGGAAACTACTGTGCTCAGTGGTGTTTAAGGTTTATTTTTTGGTGACTTCAGAGGTATCAGAGCATCTCCAAAGAAGAGAAAGCTTTAGGGAAAGAATGACAGCCTTCTGAAGTATTTTATGTAAGAAATACAGTGTGAGACTGTCCATTCTCAAGGCTCTGGAGAGCCTATATTCTGCTCTTGTGTATTGCTCTTCTATACTCAGAATTTTGTCACTTATATGTTTTCAATCTCGTGTATGTTTTTATTCAGTATATATTTTGTGTACCCACTCTCTCCTGGGCATATTAGATTTGGATTTCCAGTGGTAACTAATAGATCACAGAGCATAATGGGACATTCGGATGCTGAATTATATACACAAAATACATAATTACAAATTGTGATGAGTTGATGTGAAAAAGAAGAATTTGGTGCTATTATATTAAGACATCATATAGGTGATCTAAGACTGAAGAGTCAGGGATGGTTTTATTGAACAAGTTCTATTTGTACTAGGACATGAAAAGGGACTTAGAATTAACCAGATACAAAGTAGGGATAAAGTATTCTAGACAGCAAGAGCAGCATATGCAAGGGTCCTGGGGCAGGAAACCACTTGGCACATTGGAGAAACTGGAAGACGGCCAGTTAATGAGTTTATGGGAGTGGCAGGAGAGATTGGAGAGGCAGGTAAGGACTGGATTATGTGGGGGCTGTACAGCCATGGCAGAGAGGTTATTCTATATATAAAACACTAATGTCTATTGTTAATAACGGAATGATCATTATAACACTTTATTTACAGCCCAGTGGTTCCCACTCCCAGATGATCTCAGGCAACTTCAAGGACAAAGGTTAGAGGAAGAGAGAAGTCAGAGCCCAGTGACTCTTGAAAATACCACAGCCGAAGACATTGAACAGTTTTTGCTGAACTACCTCAAAGAGAAGGATGTAGCAGATGGAAATATCTCGGATTTTGATAATGAGGAAGGTATTTGTTTTGGCTTACCCAGTTTTTTTTGAAACAGATTATTGTAAAAAGGAAAAAGAAACATTATTACAAAGAGTTTAGAAATAAGAAAAGTTAACTTAAACCAAGATCACCATGCTGTTGTAGCCATTCTCATTTTTTATATTATCCTTTTAAATTCTTTATTGCAAACCTATTTTTGCATGGTTGTAGCTGCAGTTTGAGTGCACTGTACCCTTTTTGTGTTTATAAGCAGCTCTCCAAGTAATATTTTAATAGCTGCTACTAAGTGTCCGTTCCCCTGTGGGATAGTTAGGCTGCTTCTAGCTTTCACTCTAATAAACAGTGTTGCAGTGGATGATTCTGTGCATGTGACCTTTTCTTTTTTGCATATTTCTTTAAACTCCCAGAAGTGGGATTTCTGGGTCAAGGATACGAACATAATTTAATGCTTGCCAAATTGCCTTTCAAAAAGGGTTGTGCCAGTTTATTAACTTTCCTTCAGCACTGCAGGGTTAACACTGGTTTCACCACGACCTTGCAAACAATGACTGTTACCAATTTTACTTCTTTCTGAATTAATAGGTAAAAATGGTTCTTGTTATTTCTTTGATTACCTGCAAGGTTAAATCTTTTTCTGTATGCTTCTTTCATAACAGTTTTTTTTCCTTACATCTATTGTCAATTCATATGCTTTGTCCATTTATTTACTGGTGGGAAGAGATTGCAATGTTTTTCTTACCAATTTATATGATAAAGAAGAAAGGAGGTCAGGCTAGTTGAAGCTCTGTCCTGTTGTTTTATTCACAAGCTCAATCTAGAGCTTCAGGTCATGAAAGGATTAATAAATTATTAGAATCTCCTCTGCAAATATAAAATGCCAAGTCATAATGAGCTTGGTGATCTCAGAACTATCCTAAATTGAACTGAGTCTCAAATTAGTTTGTTAGGTTGGAATTGAACAGATTTCTTTTTTTTTTTTTTTTCTTTTTTGACAGTCTCCACTCTGAGACTGTGATGAAATGAAGCCAATACTTCCAGGATAACAAGAAATAGTAGCTCAGTACAACTAAGTACAACAAATTCTTTCTAAATAGCAAGGCCCCAAGTAATGATTTATGTAGAGTTGAGCCTTGCTCTCCCCCAGGACAGAGTTTCCTGATCAGAAATCTATCAGGCTTTTTCTTCTCAAACTTGCTTCTTGAGCTAACCCAATCCTTTTCGTGAACTGCATGTCTCATCCAAACCCGGAAACACTGAAGAAAAGAAGGCATTCTGATCCCTCGTAATCTGGATTTGCCATTCTTATTTAAAATTTGAGCATTGTCATTGAATCCATCCTTTATGCTTAGAATCTTCCTGTTCTAGTTGATCCTCACTAGGAACAGACTGAATGAATCAAACCCTTCTTCCAATAACAGAAAAATCTACAACCCTCAAATAACATTCTGCAATAGGTGAATTTCAAACAGCAAATCCTCCTCTAGGGGAAAAAAACGCAGGTCCTATCATTCTTATGATTATCATTCATCAAGTACATGCCACACATTTGGGATTCTAAGGAATGTTTGGCTCAATGTTGGTTTGACCTGAGTTTTTTATTTTAACCACATAAGCGCACCTTGTATATCTGAGGTCCTTTTCTCTAAGAAATTCAAGCATCCTACAAATGCATTTTCATTTATCTTTTCAGCATCTGTTAGAGACAGGTGCAGCCTCTACTGTAAGATTCTGTCTTTCCAGCAGAGGGAACTGAAATGGGAAAAAGTTAAGGGAACAGTGCTCAGCTCAGTGGAAATGAGCACAGCTGGTAACGGGGGTTTAGATGCAGGGCTGGGGGCTATAAGTAGATAGAGGAAAATTTTTCAGGATAGGGATTTTGGCCTGGGTATCATGCAACTCTCATATCTTTTTTGTTTCAATGTACAAACCCACACCTATGTCATGCAATGCAGCACTCTAGGCAGTGAGAAGAGAATGGTAATAGCTGGTAATCAGCACATGAGATAAATATGTTATATCCCTTTTTTGTTTCTTTCTTTCTTTTTTTTTTTTTTTTTTTGAGACAGAATCTCACTTTGTCATCCTCAGTATAGTACCGTGGCATCATAGCTCACAGCAAACTCAAAGTCTTGGGCTCAAGGGAGTCTCTTGCTTCGGCCTCCCAATTAGCTGGGACTACAGGTGCCCGCCACAATGCCCGGCTATTTTATTTTAGAGACGGGGGTCTCACTTTTTGGGTGAGCTCAGGCAGTCCACCCACCTTGGCCTCCCAGAGTGCTAGGATTACAGGCGTGAGCCACTGCACCCAGCCTATATCCCTTTTTTCTAGATGAGGTAATATAGGATGAGAAAAGTTGCTAGTAGGTTGTGAACCAGCCTTCTCTATCCAGACCCCATGCCCTATGAATTCTAGCAAGCTTCCTTGGTATTTTCTCTCGTACAAAGATAAGTTCTTACAGGCTGGTGGAAAGACAGATGTGCACCTGCTTTAGTCAGAGGATGAACCAAGAGGAAAGGCAAAAGTGAGGGCAGAGCAATGATTTGCCATGGAATTCCCCAGCTGTACGGCTCCAAATGAGAACCCTGTGGTTTTATGTTTTTATTTTAAATATTTATTATTGGAAATTTAGAAAAAACCAAAGGCATAGGGAAAAAATTTAAATCATCTGTTATTACCCCACCACTATTAATATTGTGTTGTACTTCCTCTCTTGCAAAAATTTATATAATAGTGCTCATGCTTCATGTGCAATTTTATATCATGCTTTCCCTTTTTAACACAATAGTATTTCCTAAGCATCTTCCCTTGTCATTAAAACCCTTGCTAAACACAAATTTTAAGGACCTCATAACATGCCATTGTATGGATATACCAAGGTTTTATGTAACCATTCCCCCTTCAGTGGAGGGTGTCTTCGTCCATTCATACTGATGTAATAAAAGATCTGAGACAGGGTAATTTATAAAGAACAGAAATTTATTTTCTCATTGTTCTGGAGGCTGGAAAATCCAAAGATTAAGGTGATGGCAAGTTCAGTTGTCTCCTAGGGGTGCTCTCTGCTTCCAGGACGGTGCCTTCCTTCTTGCCATTCGCTCCCTTCCTCTGAGGGGAGGAACGAGGTGTCTTCACATGGCAGAAGGTAGAAAGGCAAGTGAGCTGATGCTGTGTGAAGCCTCTTTCATAAGAGCCTTAACCCAGTCATGAGGGAGGATCCTTTTGACCTAATCACCTCTTGAAGGCCCCACCTCTTAATACTATCACATTAGCCATTAAGTTTCAACACTTGAATTTTGGGGGACACATTTAAACCATAGCAAGGGCTTTTCCCAGTTTTCAGCTGTTATAGTTAATGCTGGTGTGAACATCTTGACTCAAATTTCAGATGGCTTCCTTAGGATCCATTCCTGTATATTTTCTTCTTGTAAGTCCTGTTCCTTAGTCTAAAGTTTGGGGTGAGGCTGGGTTGGGGCATCTCTCATGAGACACTGTCCCAGTTATGCTCTTTTTCCAGAGGAGCAGTCAGTCCCTCCTGAAGTGGATGAGAATGATACCCGTCCAGATATGGAGCCACCACTGCCAATGCACATCCAAATAGCCACAGACGTGATGGAGCGCTGCATCCACCTGATGTCGGATAAAAGTCTGCAAATCCGCCTGAAGGTCAGTGTCACAGAGCACCAGGACTGAGGGGTGGCCTGTTTGCCAATGGCTACACAGATGAGCAAGTAGATTCCTTTATCTCATAGCCCATGTGTAGTGCCCAAGAGAAGGCATCGAGAAAAATTTGTCTGTGGGATAAATTTACATCCTTCTGTGGCAGTTCAGATGCCAAAACCCTGCATTAAAACCACAGAGTTTGGGGGTTCATTCAATCTCCAAGGCAAAGAAAGTCATGTGCTTTGGAAAGGATATCATTTTCTGAGCTGAGTCACTTTTAATACTTTAAAGTGGTCCTTCTTCCAGAGCTGACACTACCCTTCTCTGTTTCTGTTTCCATTTTCATCCTAGGAAAAACTCTGCTTCATAATATTACATCCTGATTTGTAGGCACTTTCCCAAGCAGTACTCCAGCAAAAGCATAAAATATACAATAATGACTGCAATAACAGGACAGCGGGGTGGGATGGTAGTGGGGGATGGGGCTTCCAGAGTCACCCAGGAGAAGATCTTATACTCAAAGGAAAGCAACGCTTCTCCCTGTTCCCAAGCAGGAGTGAGGAATGCGACTGCTTTAGGGACTCCCTGTTAGTGACGAGAGCACATTGCCTTGCTTGGGGTGATGGCCTAGGAAACCCCGATCTACAGATTATCTCAAGTCTGAGTCTGTGTTGTGTGGAATTTATTTAGTCTTCCCAAGACACTACTTAGCATTCATCTGTTGTTCCATTCAGTAAACACTTTTGAGAGCCTGTTACATGCCAGGCTTTACGGTAGGTGCCTGGTTGATTACATTCAGCAAACTCCAGCATATCATTCAAAACTTTCCCTTTTATGGAGGTTTTGTATTCACACCATAATTATCAAGAGCATCGGTGTTGGAATCAGACCTACATACCTGAGTTCTGATCCTTACTTGGCTTGTGCTTTTGAGTAAATTAATTCACTATTTTGAGCCTCAGTATCTTCTCCTGTAAATGGAGGTAATGGTACCTAATCCCACAGAGTTATCATGATGACATTTACACTCATTCGTTTATTCACTAACTGCTAATCAAGAACTACTGCAGGCCAAGCAGAAGGGAATGATGCAGACATGGTTTCTGTCTGTTGTAGGAAGAGAGGCAGTATACAAACTCACACATACAAGTCAAGGAAACCCTGCTGAGATAATACGCAGGTTCTATATGCTTAGTAATATAAGCATAGTAATTTAGCCACATAGCAGAATATGTACTGAGAACCCACTCTGTACCAAACCCTCTTTAATAAGACAGAGCTTACATTCTGACTTAGACTAGGTCCTTGGGGAAAGCCTCTCTCAGACAATAACATTTCTAAAGGTTGAGAAGGAGCCAACTGTGCGAAGGGACAAAGTCAGGGAGAACATTCCAGGCAGATGGGGAAAATGTGCACTATAATGTAACTTGTCCAGGTAATGGCAGAATTCCGATTCAAAGCCAGTCAGTGGTACCGAGCCATTTCTACTGTACTGCTGTTCTCCCCTACACTATTGAGCTTTTTCTTGTTCCCCTGCTTCAGTGGTCACCTCTCAATGGCAAGGCCTCTTCTGTTCCAGTTTCAGTGTGGATCAGCATGGAGTAGGTACTCAGTTTACTGCTTAATGTTGGCAGGTTCACTCTGTCTGTCTCACTCACACTTGCCCCACACCTGCTCCGTGAAGGCTGCCCCATGCGCAGGAAGGAAGCCTGCAGCGGTCTCCTACTGACCACCGCCTGTGACACTGATGCAGGCTGTTTTCAGTGAACTTTGAGCTATCAGAGATCAGGAAACAGTCTTAAGAAAGGTAAAAAATCAATTTACATGTAGGCTACCCCAAAGCAGGTGTGAGATTAGCCTGCACCTCAGCTGCCCACCTGGCCTCTCCGCGCAGCTGTAACAGGACTTGATCTCACAGCCTTTCAACATGCTCCTACTCTGTGGCTCCCACGTCATCTGGTGGTGTCTCTTCAGTCGCTGTCCCTAAACCCAAGCAGCTCTCTTTGATACCTCTCTTCCTCTCCTCTCCCTAATATCTAGTTTTCAGCAATTTAAGCCATGTCATCTCCAAAACAGATCTCAGATCTCTTCAATTCTCTGCCTCCGCCTCCATCATGTGGCCACATTACTCTGCTCTCATGTGAACCTGTCCTGTGGCCTTCCAAAGGGCCTCCTCACTTCTCTCTACCCCTTCAAATCAGCACTAGCTGATTCTCCACTCAGCAACTAGAATGACCTTTTTAAGACATGAATTATGTCATGTCACTTTCCTGTTTAAAATGCTTTGATGGTGTCCCATTGCACTTAGTCCAAAATAAAAATTCCTCAAATGACCCCTTTGTGGTCCAGCCCCATTTTACCCCTTCTCCAGGTTCCACACAGCCCTTCTTTTGTTTCCTGAGCACAGCCAGCTCTGTCTCACCTCGGGGTCCTCCTCATTGTGGTTTCCAGTTCATGCGTGTACTCTGTGGACTGCACCCTGGAGCTTAGGTCCTGGCAGTGGAGAGCTTCTGCCCAGTCAAGTGACCTTAGGCAAAGCCCAGGTCCACCTACTTTCAGGTTTGTCTTAGGAATACCTATCCCATCTTTCATAGGGTTGTTAAGGATAAAATGGGCTATTTGTTGAAATGCTTTGGAAAGCTAAAAGCCCTGTTTGTAGGTAAGGTATTATTCTCCCTGACTTAGTTTGGGAGAAACTGGAAACCGCCATGAGGAAGACCCGGAGGCGAGAGCAAGCTTGCTGCGCTCTTCACATTGCCATTCCCGCTCTTCCCAGGACCAGCTCATACTCACCCTTTATGTCTCTTTCTAGATGCTACTTCCTTGGAGAAGCCTGCCCGACAGCCTGTGTGGTTTAGGTCCTTCCCTTAGTTTCTTTCCATTGTACCCTTTACTTCCCTTCTTGTCCTACTTGGTAACCCTCTCTTTATTTGGTTGTTATCTAATTAAGGTCTTTCCCCAATTGACCATAAACCTCAAGAAGATAAGCAAACGTGTGTGTTTTGTCCCTGTGTCTCTCTCCAGTACCTAGCCTGTATTTGTCATGTACACAGCACTCAGTAAACAGCCAGTTAGTGCATTTCTAAGTTATATTCTTTATAAATGATGACTTGATCCCAGGAATTTGGTTTCCAGCCTTTACCATCTGCCAAAATTTTGTCTTTCAGGTCTTGGATGTGCTAGATCTGTGCGTGGTGGTTTTGCAGTCCCACAAGAACCAGCTCCTTCCCTTGGCTCACCGGGCCTGGCCCTCGCTCGTGCACAGACTCACACAAGACACTCCCCTAGCAGTGCTTAGGGCCTTCAAGGTACTGCACTGGTGGCCCCCACTGTCTTTCATGAGGATGGAGGTAGCACTCGGGGACCCACAGCAGCTTACCAGAGTCTTTAAGATTGGTTTTTGGTTTTTTAGGTTTTTTTTTTTTTTTTTTTTTTGATACAGAGTAGAACTTATTTGCCCTGAGGTTGAATGCCCGGGTATTATAGCTCATAGCAACCTCAAACTCCTGGGCTCAAGCAACTCTGAGTAGCTGAGACCTGTAATCCTAGCTACTTGGGAGACAACAACGCCACAACTATTTTTCTGCCACCAACGCCCAGCTATTTTTTTTTTAGAGACAGGGTTTCGCTCTTGCTCAGGCTGGTCTTGAACTCCCAAGCTCAAGCAATCCACCCACCTCGGCCTCCCAGAATGCTAGGATTACAGGTGTGAGCCACTGCACCCATCCTGGATTGGTTCTCTTTTTATCTGATAGCAGTGTCATGTACCTCATAGAAAGTATAGAAAAATAACAAAAGCACAAAGAAGAAAATAAAAGTCAGTTTCCTTTGAAATTTGAAGCAGAGTGAACTAGTGTCTACTATCTTTTTTATCTAAAAAAGACACCAGTAATTATTAAGCATCTCCTATGTGCCGTGCAGTGAGCACTCCTCCACACGTGAGCCCATCTCACAGCCAGCCTCCCATGAGGAGGGTATATATTATGTCCATTTTTGGCAGAGGAGAAAACATGCTCAGAGAAGTTAGGGAATTTTCTCAAGATCATATAGCTAAGAAGTAATAAACCCAGATCAGTGAGTTCATGCATGTATTCTCTGCACTGCACCCAAGAGCTTAGGTCCTGGCAGTGGAGAGCCTCTGCCCAGTCAAGTGACCTTGGGCAAAGCCCAGGACCACCTATTTTCAGGTTTGTCTTAGGAATACCTAGCCCATCTTTCTCATAGTATTGTCAAGAATAAAATGGGACTATTTGGTGAAATGCTTTGGAAAACTAAGAGCCCTGTTTGTATGTAAGGTATTATTCAACCTGACTTAGTTTGGCTTACAATTAGCATGCACATTTTAGGTTATTTATTTATATCCTTCCTTATTCTAAAAAGGACTTAAGGCAGCCTACAGAGATACATTTAACATGGCAAGCTAACATAAATTAGAAGAAGGTAAGCAAGATAAAGCAAAGAAAAAAGATATGTAGGGACATAAAATTAAGCTTGGAATGCATCTAATGTACATGGCTAAAGTAGTTTGGTTTTCTGTTAGATCCTTCAGCATATATTGAACCAAATTAAAATATATAAAATTATCTGTACAGCTAAGGAAACAATAACCACCCTTCAGAATGGGAAAAGATATTTGCATATTATGAATCAGGCAGAAACTTGATAACTAGGATCTATAGAGAACTAAAATTAATCAACAAAAAAAGACCCAACAATCCCATGTATCACTGGGCAAAAGAGATGAATAGAATCTTCTCTAAAGATGACAGATGAATGGCTAACAAACATATGAAAAAGTGCTCATCATCCCTCATCATCAGAGAAATGCAAATCAAAACCACCCTGAGATATCACCTAACCCCAGTGAGAATAGCCCACGTCACAAAGTCTCAAAGCTGCAGATGCTGGTGTGGATGTGGCGAGGAGGGAGCACTTTTATACTGCTGGTGGGACTGCAAACTAATGCAACCTTTTTGGAAGGAAGTATGGAGAATCCTCAAAGAACTCAAATTAGACCTCCCATTTGATCCTGCAATCCCATTACTGGCATCTACCCAGAAGAAAAAAAATCCTTTTATCATAAGGACATCTGAACTAGACTGTTTATCACAGCTCAATTTACAATCACCAAAATGTGGAAACAGCCTAAATGCCCACCAACCCAGAAATGGATTAACAAGCTATATATACACACTGTAGCATGGAATACTATTCAGCCACTAAAAAAGATGGAGACTTTACATCTTTTGTATTAACCTGGATGGAGGTGGAACACATTCTTCTTGGTAAAGCATCATAAGAATGGAGAAACAAAAATCCAATGTACTTGGCCAGGCCCGGTGGCTCACGCCTATAATCCTAGTGCTCTAGGAGGCCAAGGTGGGTGGATTGCCTGAGCTCACAGGTTCAAGACCTGCCTCAGCCAGAACAAGAACTCATCTCTAAAAGCTAGCCAGGTGTTGTGGCAGGTGCCTATAGTCCCAGCTACTTGGGAAGCTGAGGCAATAGAATCATTTGAGCCCTAGAGTTTGAGGTTGCTGTGAGCTGTGACACCACGGCACTCTACCAAGAGCCACAAAGTGAGACTGTATCTCCCTCAAAAAAGAATCCAGTGTACTCCATTCTAATGTGAAGGCAGTGGATGAGCTAATATGGCGAGAGGGGTGGGAGGGAGTAGGGGAGTGAGCAAGAGGGAGGAGGGAAGGGAATGGGGGGTCACAGTGTATGGCACACCTCTGGGAGGTGGGACACAATTAAAAAATATATATGTATATGCACACATATAAAGTTGTTAATATTTTTTTCCAAAGCAAAATGCAAAAAAGATGTGTTTAAAAAGAGAGAGGGAAAGAAGGAGATTAGGGCAGAGGGAAGGAAGTATTGCCAAATCTTGTTTAGATGTGCTGACTTTCTTCATGAAAGTTAATAGATTATCTGAAATTATTATAAGTGTAGAAAAATAAAAATGAAGACTCATCTCCGTAGCTCAGGGACTAGGGCACCAGCCACATGGACCAGGGCTGGTAGGTTCGAGCCTGGCCCAGGCATGCTAAAAAAAAAAAAAAAATAGCTGAGCATTGTGGCGGGTGCCTATAGTCCCAGCTACTTGGGAGACTGAGGCAAGAGAATCGCTTGAGCCCAAGAGTTTTAAGGTTGCTGTGAGCTATAACACCACAACACTCTACCGAGGGTGACAAAAAAAAAAGGAAAAATGAAAAAGATGTGTGTGCTGTAATTGGAGCTGCTTTTCCCATGTGTGTCCATGGCTATGTCACCTGAGGTCTGTAGAACCTGTGCTGTCCAGCTGAGGGATCCGGAATGAGTACCTGTTCTCTACAAAGTTGGAAACACTCTGTGTGCTGGTTATGCCTTGTTTACCAATTTTTAAAGAAATTCCTGTTATCCTGTGTACTCAGTCTTGTGCACCTGGCCAGAACGTTTCAATATGTTCTGCTAGAGAAAGTTTAAAACGAGACATGCAAAGAAACTGTTGGGAAAGATAGAATGAGGGTGATGTACAAAGGAGATCATGCGGTTGAACAGAAGGAACACCGAGTCCGCTCCAATGCCTTGGGCCAGCCCAGGGACCCTGGCCTGGTGACTGGCCTCCTAATACCTCTATGTAATAGCAGCTGGACCTTTGTGTTTGTGTTTGCTTAGTTTGCTAGAGTTAAAAGCACAAATATTTTCTCAATGGATGTTAGGAAGATTCAAGAGATGATCTATGTGAACTGCTTTAAGGTCTTGAGAAATCAAGGTATTAATCATATCCATCCAACCCAAGATTCCTTTGAATTATTCTCCATGTAATCTGTATTTATGGATAGAAGCAGCCATGCCTTGGGAGCAAAGACCTCCAAATTCATAACTGTCAGAATCACAAACTATGGCAAGGAATTAACAGCAGTAATTCTATTTTTTTTTTTTCCAAGCAGAGGCCTAGATGAAATTCAATTACCAAGCATTTTTTTTAGCTCTCTTGCTGCCTTGGCAATGTTCACTCAGCAGGTTGGGGGCTGTTTTTGCAGGTTTTGCGTACCCTGGCAGGCAAATGTGGTGACTTTCTACGAAGGCGTTTCTGCAAAGATGTTCTACCAAAGCTGGCTGGCTCCTTAGTCACCCAGGCTCCCATCAGTGCCAGAGCTGGACCGGTTTACTCACACACGCTGGCCTTCAAGTTGCAGTTGGCTGTCTTGCAGGGCCTGGGCCCCCTCTGTGAGAGACTGGACCTAGGTGGGTAGCAGCCAGATGCAGAGTACATCTGTCTCACCCCTGCTGTTGCACTCTCTGTTCAGTCGGGCCCCACCTCCTCCGTCCGTGTGCACCTCCTTTAGTCAGTGGCCTCATCTGTCCATGTGACTTGATGTGTTCTCTGGTGGGAGGGAGAGCCCAGCTCTTCCAGTTTCCCCAGACAGCAGTTGGTCACTGCCTGTCCCAAATGAAGTCTGAGGACTGATGCTTATTTTGTTTTTCCTCTCTGCAGGTGAGGGTGACCTGAATAAAGTGGCTGATGCCTGCTTGATTTACCTCAGTGCCAAACAGCCCGTGAAATTACAAGAGGCTGCCAGGAGGTACGTCTGCTTGATCACCCACATCTCTTTGCGTTTGTTCTAAATTACAGATGATTTGCTAATGGCGAGCAGAGTTGAGGCATCTCTGCTCTGTTTTCTCTTCTCTCTCTTCTTGCCAGGTTAAGATGATTTCTTTAAGTGTGCCAACTCTAGAGATGGTATTTTTACTAGACGCATTTCTCTTCGCCAGTAACCTTTTCCTCTGCTGCAATGTCAGCAACAATTCCAGAGGGTCAAAAAGCAGAAAGACAGTGTGCTTCAGGGAACCCAGCATCCTCCTGGTCAGAGGAAGGTCCGCTTCGGGGCGTGGCAATGCGGTGCCAGCACCTTTCCATACCTTAGCTTCTTCAGCAGCAGAGCTAAGCACCGGGCTCATGATCTGGCATACCTAGCCTCCATGAAGGGTCTTAGATGAGGTCAGTTCCACAAACCCTTGCAAACTGCACACACAGTTGTATGTGTGTGCAGACGGGTGCATGCATACCTTTTTCTAGGCAGAGTGTACACCATTCATCCAGTTTCAATTAGTCTGTGACCCAGGCAACATTAAGAATTGCTGGACGTATGGCTTGAAGTGCCTTTTCTGATTCTGAAATTATGTGATTATAATTTCCAAGAGTTTTGACTGTGCTTATTAGAGACTAGCTGTACCACCTCCGGCAGAATGAGCTACTTGTGGTTCCTTACATACTAAGTGATTTTTCTTGTGAACTGATACTCTGAGCATAGCAGTGTTCCCCAGACTTGAGGCCCAAAATCCACCTTGGTCCTCTTTTCCCAGTTTTCCTTTCAACTGGGAGCAACCTGCCTCCTAGAACTGCCGTCCTGGAAGGCCTGCTGCTGGGGTGAAAGCTGAGCCGTGTGGCCTGGTCTGTTTGCTGCCCTGGGCCCTGGACCTCCTCCAACCTGACAGCCCTATGTCTCAGAGCAGAGTCCCTCCCTCTCAGCTTCCAGAGACACATCCCTGATTATCCTTAGTGAGTGAGAGGCAGGAGTCATCTCATTCCCCAGGGGGCTAAAAGGCTGCTCTGACTGTGGAATGAGCAGCGCCAACTTGCTTATAGACCTTGTGCTCCCTGGAAGTGATAGGAATATCTTTTTGAATTAATTTACTGTCCTTTGACATTTTTTGCTCTTGATTTTGCCAGTTTCCTTTTAATTCGTCTCCTTCTTCCATCACGTCTCTTAGTCCCAGAATCATTCATGGTTTCTTGAGCACAGGGGCGCATCCCATGAAGCTTCTTGCCTCCAGTCATTCCTGTTCCTTACAGAACCAACTTAGAGTCTTTCCTGGGCCATACCCTAAAGCTGATTATGCTGTGATTTAAAGTGCAACTCAAGAACATAATGAATTTATCTTGAAGTAATTATTTTAGATGCCTGTTAAGACCAGGAGTTACAGAGAGCTGATTTTCACGTTCTCTGTTCTAGTCCACTTTTCCTATCCCTATCCCATCCCATCCTCTTCAAGTTTAGAACCATCAGATAAGCTAGTATTCTCAATTTATCATCTTTTTTAAACCCAGAATTAGACCTTGCTGAATCTTGAGTTGGTATTCATGGTGCTCAGAAGGAGAAAAATGAAGCCAGACCACTTGACCACAGCTCCCTTTGTTTGCTGCAGCACCTTCCAGCACATTCCCTTCAGGGCTGAGTCAGATGACCTCCGAACAGGCTGGGAGGAGGAGGAAGAACAACACAAGGTTGATTGCCTCATACACACATCACCTACAAACTTTATTTTGAAGTCAGGGCAAAAAATCAGTGTTGTCCTTGATCAAGAGCTGATTTGGCAACTTAATTCAGAAATTAATAAGCTCTCTAAATGGAGAAGAAGCCTGAGACAATAGGAACCCTGGTCTCTTTGTGAGCTTCATTACTGTGTGAAGAGGAGGCAGTTGATGAGCTGATTACTATTACTGAGGAATGAGGTCCCCTGAATGAGATCAAGTCCCCATCTCAGCAAACAGCCACACTGTCCATCCAATTATTTGTCTTTAATTCTTCCCTTTTTTTTTTTTTTTGACACAGAGTCTCACTATGTCACCCTTGGTAGAGTGTCATGGCATCACAACTCACAGCAACCTCAAACTCTTGGGCTTAAGCGATTCTCTTGCCTCAGCCTCCCAAGTAGCAAGTAGCTGGGACCACAGGTGCCCGCCACAACGCCCGGCTATTTTTTGGTGTAGTTGTCATTATTTGGCAGGCCCAGGCTGGGTTCGAACCTGCCAGCTCCAGTATATGTGGCTAGCGCCCTAGCCACTGAGCTACAGGCACCGAGCCAATTCTTTCATTTCTATTACATCCTATATCCATTACCGAAAGTAAAGCCTTCCAACCTCCCTTGGAAAATCATTCTCAAAACTGTCTGCCTCTCTTCATCTCGAAGCCACCGGCCTTGGCCAGGTCCCATCACCTCTTGACCAGTCCTCTTCTTCCACTCCTGCCCCTCTAGATATTCTCCACACAGCAGTCAAAGCAATGCACTCTCCTGGGAGAAGAGAGAAAGCTGTATGTTCTTTGCAAAGGCCCAAGGGGGAGTCCTGCAGCTAGGGGCTTATAAAAGATCAGACCTCAGCTTAGGATTCAGAAGAACCAGTGAAAAGAGCTATCCAGAGATGACTAGCAGTAGTGAGTTTCCTACCCTGAGCAAGTGACCAGCTTGCTTTGGAACTGGCTCCTCTGTCTGCCAGAGGGCTAGTGAGAGGGCTGCTTTAAGGAGGTGGATGTTCACTGGCCGATGGGGCATCTGTGTCTATGGGCGCCTCTGACAGGTGGTTTAGGACTTGAGGCAGCCATCACCATGTTGGGAAAGAGGAAACTTGGCTGCTCCATGAAAGTCCCTCTTTGTGTGCATTATGGTTGAATTTCTCCTTCCTCCTGTTTGCTTTTCCTGGCTCCAAAGAATGACCAAGCCTGTGTTTGCTTTTTTAATTTGTCGTATTAAATATAGCCTTTGTGGCAGGCTTTTACATCTAGGCTGTAAACTCCAGAAATGGAAATTGATCAGAGGGTGGTTGATATAACCAAGGCTATAAATGCTAAGAACAGAGATGCCATTCCAGTTTAATGCTTTTATCTAGCGAATGTGCCTCATATGGAGGGGGCATAAATCTTACAACTTGCAGGGGGGGGTCTTACTTTGCTACATGTAACCACCAGGTGTCACTATTAACTGGCAATGCAAAAAAAAAAAAACAAAAAAAAAACAAAACCCAAACTAAACAAAGAACCAAACTAGCCCCCCCAAAGTCCATCTAGTTAAATAACTTCATTGGATAACAAATGAATAAATCACATTTGGGGTGTGGGAGGTGGGGTCAGCATACCAGGAACTAAAATAAGGCAGCGTCGCCGAGGGTAAGATTGGATTACAAATAGCAGGATCAGATCAGCTTCACCCCTGTCTCTGCGAAGCAAACTTAATTGACTGTATTTCTTAGCCTCCAAGATGTCTCTGGCATGCAGTGGGCTTCCACAGTTCTGTGCCTTTCTGGTCATGGAGCTTTTCCTTCCCATATGTGAAAGGAATTTGAGATGACAGCATACACCCCAAATTTTTGCCTTCCCTTCAAGTCAGTACACATACTCCACCTGGTTTAACTACATTAAAACCATGCTCCTTGGGCCAGTTTCTTAGCAGCCTGTGAGACTCCTTGTCTTTTGCAGTGAAGTCTTACATTATCTATAAGCCTTCTGCCCTGGGCTAAAAAGAAACAAAACTAGGTAACGCCTGACAAGTCTCATGATAAAGATACAAAGCTTTTAGGCTGCTTGGTCTCCACCCTTGTCCTTACCCGCCCGCCCCGCCCCCGTGAACCCCAGAGCCCAGGCAAGGATGCAGGGTGCCAGCAGGTAGTGACCAGCTGGTGGACCTTCTAGCTGTTGTTACTGCTGTAGTCCTTGACTGGGGCTTGGGGATGGGGGCCTGCCCTTTCATCTCTCTGCCTAGCCATTGTGTATGAGGGCAAAAGGCAGTGATCTTGGGTTGGACTAAATTAGGGTCAGATCTTATTGGCTATGTGACCTTGAGCAAATGACTTAGTTTCCTTTCATTTCATTGCCTTCTTCTATAAACTGGGGGTGATAGTAATCCCATTCTCACAGGATCGTTGTGTGGATGAAGTACATTAATGTGTTCAGAAGGTCCACTCGGTGCTCATTTTATCTGCACATGGGTGGAGACGCTGCTCTGTGCCAGGCACTGTTCTAGGCACTGAAATTAGAATAAGTCAGGAAATCATTCCCTCTGCACATCATATATATGTGTGTGTCTATGTGTATATAAGTTTACCAAGGCCATGATGTAGTATGTGTATGTAACGTACATAGACTTGAGCACGGTACTTCTTTGTAAGCCTGCTTCAGCTTTACTGATGCCTGAACAGGGGTTTTTACTTTTTCATGTTAATTGTACAACCTCCTCCTACCCCCATTTGCCAGAGAAGTCAGGCCCAGGTTTGAAGTTTCGTTTAATGACTGACTTCCCTGTTCTCTTTCTAACAGTAGGATCCCAGCCCATCAAAGAACCAGCCGGTGCCTTCAAACCCTGGATGAGTGCAGGCTGGCACAGGCTCATTCATTTCATCCCTGTCAGAGTCCCAGCTCCTCTTTTTACCCACACATGGGCCTATTGTATTTGAATGGATCAGGAACCACAGAAGTGTGGTCTGTTAGTTCAGCTGAGTTGAAATTAGTAGCTCATCCCCTTAAGTAGTATGGGCAGTTTGTTTGAACTTGGACTGTAAAGCCATTTCCCCGCTTGGATTGCACCCGGCATGGAAATGAGGGCACTCCTAATATTTTTCCTTTTGACATTTGATTAATAGTTGACAAATCCAGGCCCGAGTAGTTAGCTTTCCTATTATCCATCTTTCCACAGCCATTGCTGCCTTTCTTTTCAAGGCCCATTGTTCTAAAAATACTCTCAGATCTGAAGCTGTTCACTGTGTGTTTACAGGCCTGATTTCATGGTATCAAAGATAAGAGACATCTGCCATGCAGATTACAGACAGAGTGGGCTGCTGTGGTTCAGATTTGAAGGCAGAGACCTCTGTGCTGCTTATACCCAGCACTGCCAGTTCTCTCCCTACTTCTGGGCATTGTCATGTCACAGATAACCTGCCCGCATCAACCATTTTACCACCCAGAGGGGAAGCAGCAGGGGGTGTGTACACACGGGCGCAGGCAGTGCAGGACCAGGACCAGGACCAGGACACAGCTGCCGGCAGTTCTGGCGTGGTAGCTGCACTGACCACACAGAGTGAGTTCTAGTTGTTGGGGGCTGTGGCGTACCACAGGGGAGCCATTTCATCACTTTGCAGTCACCCCCCATCTGACTTGAACACCTCGGAGGCTGGAGTAAACGTGATCTCAGTATCAGTAAAGTAGCTAGGGAAATGGTCTCAATTGTCTTAACATATGTGTATATTTATTTAAGAGATTTTTTTCGGGGGGGGGGGAGTTCTCTTATTATAAGCCAACTACAGTGGTTGGATTTGGAGAGTTCAGAGATGAATACTAAGTTAGAATTGGCCTTGGGCAGATTGATTTACATCTCAAAGTCTCTGTTTCCTCATCTATAAGACTAAAATAAACATAACTATTATTTTCCACCTACAATTATTCTAAGGGTTCAGTAAAGTCACATGTATTAAATTTTTAGCACAAAATACTACCAGAGAGTAAAAAAAGTCAACAAATAGTCAAATTGTGTTTTTTGTGTTTTTTTTTTTCAAATTGGAGAACCATTAGTGGTCATTAATCATTATTTTAACTTTCTCTTATTCTAAAAATGACTTGAAGCATCTTATATATTACGTGTATGCAATATGGAAAAAAGGAAGTAAATGAAGACAAATTTTAAAGGGAAAAGTAATAAAAACAAGAGGAAGCTAGAGTTGAGGTTTACATATAAAATTCAGTTAGATTCTGCTGTTGCTAGAGATGAGCCTTCAAAGTGGCTCCTCGCTTCCTAACAGAGCAAAGAAGGAAATGCAATCTGTTGTGCAACTTACAGGGAATACTGGAATAAGAGTTTAAAAAAAGAAGAGGCAGGAAAGCTTTTCAGAAAAAAGAACAGCTTTCCTTGTTCCTTAAGAAAAATTTTCCATGGGTCATCTTAGAACACTGGTACTGTTGTGACTAATATCCTCAATGTCCTTGCAATAAATACAGAAGTACGTTTCCCAGAGCTGTTTCTCAGGGCATCCATGAGTGGAAGCTGCTGGCTTAGTGCCAGGGCATAAGTTACAGGAAAATAGTTTGGGGGCACGGGTAAGGGCAAAATAGGTGGGTTACTGTGAAGATGTCTTTATCCCTGAGGATACATACCTTCCAGGAAGGGGCAGGAAACACTGAATGTGGCCTGAGAGTGCCGCAGAATGCGGCTTTGATGTCTGTGCCCAGCACCAGTGTGATGGGATCTAGGCTTGTAGGGGGTCTGGAGACAAGAGAGTTGGCCAGATGGAAGGGGCCACTTTTAAAGCCCACCCAGTGGGATTTAAGCCCTTGTAGGTTCTGGCTTATTTTTGAGTTGTCTATAACAGATTGGGCTTCTCCGTGCCATGTCCTTTTAAATATGCACAAAGCAACGGAGTCATCCACTGCGTTTTTGATACTTTGTCTTACGGTGCTTTAAGGGCACAATTAGCATTGTATGCTTCTTACTGGTGTTTATGGTTTAAATCCTGTCCTTGTTGCATTTAAATATTTTTCATATGGCTCTCTGTGTGAGTATGCATGTCAGAGTTAGATCGATAGATGAATGGTTTTGAACAGGTAAATGTATAGTTAAGTCTAACGGTTATGTATAGCTGCAAAGGTAATTGGTAGTATTTATTTGGAGAGTAAATCGTTGCTTCAAGTCATAATCCTCCATTTTCAACATTTAGAAACAAAAAACGACCTCTGTGCAGAGAAAGATAGCTAAATTGAATAGCAAGAAAGGACAGCCTTGAAATACTGGTTAACCAATGAACCAAGACTCATTAGAGTAAATTACCGAGTGTAGAAAGAGAGCCCCACTGCTTGCCGGCTGGGGCCGGTCCACACTCTGAGCATCCATTTGTTTAAAAGGAAACACACAGCCTCATTTACAGCATCGGCGTGCAAAACGATGGGAGAAGAGATGGCCAAAGAGAAGAAATGTGTGGAGGTTGTTCTGCCAGCGAGGGAACAAAAGAAAAGCTCAAATAACTTTGTGGATATGCCCATTTCCAGCAAGTGAGTTTATTTCCCAATTGCCCAGGGAGAGGTAGCCCGTGTTGTGTTCCTAAAAAGACATCCCTGAATAACTTCTGTAGAAGCCCCAAATAAATAAATAAACAATCATCACAAAGGCACAAATTCTTTACCACTGGCATTTACCCTGACAGCTCATGAGAGCATTTTAAAAATCCAGAAAGAGACAAGAACAGCAGATCCCTCAAGCAAGTAATTGATAGAGAAAAAATAGCCTGTCACCCAGGAGAGCTGGAAGCCTTGCGTTTCAGTTACAGTTTATTTAGCTTTACTGGGCCCTGATTGGCTGGTGGTTTTCTAGAGCTCCCTTTGAGCAGATGTTGTCTAGACAGAGATAGTGAGGGCATACTCTGTAATGTTTGCTTCTGCAGCAGGGGGGTTTCTTTTTGGTGTTGCCATATTTGAGGGAGTGGCTATGACCCAGTACTTTTTTTTTTTTTTTTTTTTTGAGACAGAGTCTCAAGCTTTCACCCTGGGTAGAGTGCTGTGGCATCATAGCTCACAGCAAACCCCCAACTCTTGGGCTCAAGTGATCCTCTTGCCCCAGTTATTTCTATTTTTAGTAGAAACAGGGTCTCGCTTTTGTTCAGGTTGGTCTCGAACTCATGAGCTCAATCAATCCACCCGCCTCAGCCTCCCAGAGTGCTAGGATTACAGGGTGAGCCACCGCGCCCTGCCTAACCCAGCACTCTTAATCAAAAACCACTCTAGACTGTGGGAGGTAGAAGGGATTTTAGGACTGATCTGATCCACCTCACTCTTTACAGAGAAGCAGCTCGCCTGCCCTCCTCGGAATCCTTCCCCGTACCACTCTGCACGTGACTCTCTAGGATGGTCCTCCCCACCTTCCTCACCACGCAGGGAGCCCTGAGGCCAGAGCCTTTGTCCATTTTTGTGTCCTGTGCAGCTCGCACAGTGCCTGGACCAGGTTCTGGTAAATGTTCAATGAACCACAAACAGCTAAGACCGAAACCTTGCTGACCAGGCTCCGTTAGCACATCTCCTCCTTCCCCATTGCAGCCTCCTCACTGAGGAGAGCACCCTGGTATTGACCATAAAGGAACGAGCTGCTTCTGATGTTTGGCATCTGGAGTTTATTAGGTACTTACTGAAGCCCGTCAATTGGAGATAGGGCTGAGGTGCAGAGAAATGGCTGCCTGCATGGAGTGAAATTCAATAAAACCGCATTTTAAGTGAAAAATCAGTATAAACACCAGGCTTCTTTACCATGGAAACAGAGGTTGCTTAGAAACTGCCTAACAGTGAGTTCTAAATTTTTTAAAGTCAAGTTATCATTTAAGCTACATGGCCCTACAGGTTATTGAGAGATAATCACTCGCCTCCGGACACTCGGAGGCATGAGGCACAGCTGAGTGCCTCCCAGTACTCTGGGGACCAGATAATCTCTTGATAACTGTGCTCCCTGGAGCCACTGATTTGGGCCTGGGGGAAGGAGAAAGAAATTTGTGTTCAGAAGTTAAATGGTATACATATATTTTTTGAAAGTGTTTCTCTTTGGGCTTGAAAAAAAGATGGAACTGGCCATTTGGCATGTTCAACAGCCATCTCTGCCATGTCTCAAGATGTGTTGGGAACATTTTCTAGGCAGTTACCCCAGTCGCTTCAAAGCAGAGGTCCTGTCTTTGTCTGCTGGCTTTGGATTATGCAAAGAAGGCTTTCAACAGGTCTAAGTTTCTAGCTCTTCCCCCTCTGGTGAAGCCCAGGCTGGGCAGGCACTGGCCCCAGGATGAAGAGTTGGAGGTTGCTTGTTGGAACAAAGCCTGGCTGTTGACGCCTGGGTCTCAGCCTCTGCTGGGGCTTAAAGCCAACAAGGGTCCGGGTTCAGAGTATGTTGGTGTTTAGAGTTCAGTGAGTCTCATGCCTCTCACTGAGCAGCCATCTGGTTGCATGGTGCGGTATTTGGTCCCCACTTCAGGCATGTGGAGGGCAAAGTATATTGCATTTGTTTTCTCCTAAAAATAATGGGCAGAATTAGAACCCCATTGGCTGATAATTGGAACCCCTGCCAAGTCAGTGTGAAAGAGATTATGAGTGAGACAAAAGACAAATGTTTTGCCCTTTTCAAAGTACCTGAGAATTATCCCTGGCATGGTGGTGCTGCTAGGATTGGTAGTGATAATTACTCCTTAGAAGCACACACTCACTCACATCCTCTCTCTCTGAAAGGAACTGTGTTGTCATTATACACTTCAAAGTGTTTTCTGCACCTCATCCTCGCAAAGCCTCTGAACAAACCTGTGAGGATGTCTGCACCGGGTGTGATCATCTTCCTTTGGAGAAACCTGAAACAGGTTTAGGAGGCAAAATAATTTGCTCTAAGCTACAAAAGCCAGGGAAGGAGCTTGCATTTCTGCCTGCCATTCCCATATGTCTATCCCTTTGAGAGCAAAGAAATGAGACCCAAAACAATCCTTCCAAGAGTTTGGCTCTTGCTTAATAAAACAAGGTGAACCTTGCACACATTTTTCCTTTGCTTTCCTGTTAGTATTTTGTTTGGGGATCTCATAGGGCAAAGAGAGTGACTTCTTTCTTTTTCTTTTCTTGCCAATGAATATAACTTCTGCATTTAGCATGCTAAGAAGGCTTTGAAAATGAACGTTGCCGCATGTTCATGCTGCGTAAGTCAGAGCACAGCTTTGACTGAACTGGGCACCACTTTGCTGGGTGTTGCCCAGATAAAAATATTTCTTGAAGCTGAGAGAGCGCCATGCTGTAGCTCGAAATTGTTCCAGCTCTTGAAAGGGGAAAAAAATAATCAAATGAAACCATTTGCATTCTAACAGTCTCTGGCACCAGGGAAAACTGTCAACTGTGTCACGTGTAAATAGAAATCTGCTTTCCATTTTTGGTGTGTTTTCTTATAATTTCCCTTGCCAGTCTAATTATCAAAGATATTTTTGTTTTTAAACAAAAATTGTCTCCCACACAGGCCCCATCTCCTTTCTGCGGTGAAGTGGAAAGGATGAATTAGAATATTCTAATCACTTCTCCAGCAACCACTCTAGAGGTTATAAACACAAGATTATCCTAAGCAAAGAAACTTGAATTGTTTAGGCACAGAACAGGCAAGGGAAAATTTCCAGGTGTCGCCTGTCTTCCTTCCCACTGCCACCCTGCCTCCCTTGCCTTCTTAGCACGCATCTAAGAAGCCTAAGGAAGATGGCAGAACTGGCTTCATTGAGTTAGACCCAGAGTCCCTGAGGGTGCAGAGTCTTCAGATTAACGAAAATTAAAATTTAGTTCAATTTAGTGAGCATTTAATTTCCTATTTAATGTGCAACAGTATAAGAGAGCCTCCTAAGAATAATGGTCAATAATAAAATATGATCTGTCAAAATATAACTACTAATATATAGTGTTAGTTGTTAAGCAGGGATGAGATATGTGCTAGACTCTGTATAGGGGTTGTTTTGTGTTTTAACCCTCAGCAAGGGGCTAGCTTGAAGCTTTAGTGAGCTACGGTTGCACCATTCCGCTCCACCTTGGGTGACAGAGCAAGACCTACTCTCTTAAAAGGAAAAAAAAACCTTCAATAAAATTTTGAGTGAAGTATTTCTCCCATTTTTAGAAATTGGGAAACTGAGAGACAAATCGAATAATTTCTTGAAGCCATGTAACTAGTGATGGCTTTGGTAACTTGAATTCTGTAAAATTCCTTAATAGAATGATCTCTCCTTCAAATCCTTTCATAGAATGTAAATATTCCAGAGAGGGGCGTCATCTTAAATCATTAATGTGTAACATAGTAAGTCACTCATTCCCCATGAAAATGAGAAGCTGTTCTGGTATTTACTGAACAGGTATTTACTGGCTGCTTACCAGGTGCTGGGCCAAGTGCTCTGAGGATGGCAGCAAGCAGAACAGATGCCGTTCCCGCCCCCAGGGACCTTATATTGAAAAAAAAAAGAGAGATGATCAATAGGTAGTCGATAGGTACTGGAAAAGGTGTCCTAAATGAGAAAAATAAGGGCCAGCCCACTGGGACACAGTGTCCTGGGGAGGCCAGCCTCTCTGAGTGGTGACTCACACTCGCAGGCTGACTGGGAGGGCATGGCTTGCCCAGGTTAAAAAGCCAGGCTCTGAATCACTACCTGGTGTGTGAAGTTTACACAGACTGTCTGGTACGGTGGCCCTGGGCACATAGTTGATCATTCAGAAACAGAACTTGAGCAGATAAGAGGCAAGGGTTGTGACCCCAAAGTTGAGGCCAAGATAAAAACCCCACCCTTGGGCTCAGCACCTGTAGCTCAGCTGCTAGGGCACCAGCCACATACACTAGATCTGGTGGGTTCAAATCCAGCCAAACAACGACAACTACAACCAAAAACTAGCCAGGCGTTTGTGGCGGGTGCCTATAGTCCCAGCTACTTGGGAGGCTGAGGCAAGAGAATCACTGAAGCCTAAGAGTTTGAGATTCCTGTGAGCTGTGACGCCACGGCACTCTACCGAGGGTGATAGCTTGAGACTCTGTCTCAAAAAACAAACACCTCACCCTTGATGGGTATGGTATCCAGTGGCCTGGGCCCCTGAGCCCTGTCTAGGGCTGTCATGTCATGACATCAGTGCTGGATCTTTGCCAAAGGTCACAGGGCTGGGCTCAGCCAGTCTTGCCCCTGGAGAGTAGAGGAGCCCTTTGCCGCCTGCAGTCCTATTGGTTGTGATCCCGGTGGGTAAGCAGACACCTCACAGGGATGCCATGAGTGTGGGTCCAGACCACCCAGAGTCCATGGCTTTCAGTGGTCACAAAGGGTCTAATTGCCAAGTTGAGCCATGAGCGGGAGGGCCCACGATGAGCACCTGGAGAATCGTGCCCAGGGTACCTGAACAGGACAGGGAGCCCTGCCTGGGCCTAGTCCATTCCCACATGCTTTCCTCTGCTCCACCCACGCGCACCCTGGGCTGAACCTAAGAGCCTATAAAGAAAGATGGGCCCTGTCATTCTTCTTTTTGAAAAGTCCTGCTTTACACCCAGAACTCAACCTGTTTATTTGCCAAGAGCTTGTTTGGTATCAATAGTATTCTGCTCAGACTGACTGCTGTTTTTCTCTATGTCTCTGTCGGGCTTTGGGACCATCCTAACGGTCCTGTCTTATGTCTTTATGAACTAAAGTGGGTTTGTTCTGCTATTTGAAATGATTTCATATTGATAGCAATTTCTTCTCAAACAGCCCAGTAAACAGCCTCCTGGGTGGAGCCACAGCACTCCTCCCTGCTCTCCCCTCCCCTGACTCTGCTCTCACCTCTTCATCTCTCCACAGCGTCTTCCTGCACCTGATGAAGGTGGATCCGGACTCCACCTGGCTGCTCCTGAACGGGCTGTACTGCCCCGTGCAGCTCACACCGCCCCACCCAAGCCTTCACCCTGTGCAGCTGCAGCTGTGTGGGGCCTGCGGGCAGCAAAACCCCTACTCAGCCAATGTGCTCCTGCTGCTCAGGGAGCTGCAGTGACTCCGCTCTCCCCTTCAGAGACCTCCCACCCCTGCTGGCCAGAGTTGGGCTGACCCCCACCCCGGCCAAATGCGGTGGCAGCAGCAGAGAAGGTGGATTAGACATCTGATCGATTTATAAATTGATCTATCACGCAACTGCTTAGAAATTGGATTGAGGGAAAGTGAAAGTAGCTGACTGTTATTTATATCTCATACCTTGTGTTTGCAATGACATTGTCTGCAGTACTAAGGGTTTAACTCCTTAGCCTACCATCTCCACGGCCTTCACTGTCTTCAGGCCCCTCCCTCACACACACACACACACACACACACACATGCCCCTGGTCCCTGAGCACTTGGGGGACTCACAGGGCAGAGTTCGGAACTATAGATTGAATATGTTCTCTGAGCCCTGAGGATCACATTCAAGTATCAGGCACCCAAGAGCCTTCAGGATACAGGCCCTGCTGTCTCTCACATACACACACACACTCTCTCTCTCACATCAGTTCCCCTCCATCCACATGCACCTCCCTCTCCTCAAATAATGAGATGGAACTAATTTGTGGTACCTAACCTGTTCTTTGGGAGAAAATGAAATAAAGGCATTTCTTGGATTAAAAGTATGATCAAGAGCTCACTTTGAAGTTTGTTATTTAAATTGGGTGATTTTTTTTAAATGAGTTTAAGTTGCTAGATGGGTAATATAAAACCATGGTATAAAATTCAAGTAGTACAAAACAGGAAACAGTGAAAAGTGAATTTCCCCATCCCCATTTCTCATCCATCTGGTTTCCCTCCCCAAAGGCAAACCACTCGTACAATTTTGTGGATACCTTTTAAGAAGGACATTAATTTTTTTAACTTTTTATCATGGATAATGGTGTAATGAAGCCCAGGAACCCGTAACCCAGCTCTCTGTTCCTTGATACCCCTCTGGATTATTTTGAAGCAAATCCCAGATGTTGTATCTGTAATCCTAGCACTCTGGGAGGCCAAGGCAGATGGATTACTTGAATTTAGGAATTCAAGACAAGCCTGAGCAAGAGGGAGACCCTTCTAAAAATAGCTGGCTGTTGAGGTGATCACCTGTAGTCCCAGCTCCTCCAGAGGCCGAGGCAAGAGGTTGGCTTGAGTGCAAGAGTTTGAGGTTGCCGTGAGCTATGATGCCACAACACTTGAGCAAGGGCAACAAAGTGAAACTCTTGTCTCACAAAAAAAAAACAACTTTTTTAAATGTACAAGCTCAAAACCATTATCATGCCTAAAATATTTAACAGTAATCCTTTAATTTCAGGCAGCACCTGTGGCTCAGCGGAGTAGGGCGCCGGCCCCGTATGCCAGAAGTGGTGGGTTCAAACCCGGCCCCGGCCAAAAACTGTAAAAAAAAAAAAAAATTGTTTCATTTCCCCAGTGTGTTTGAGTTCAGATCCAAGTGAGTTCTATACCTTGCTGGAATCCATATGCTCCTTAGTAATCTCTTAATTTATAGATCACCCCCCAAAAAAAAAAATTTCTACCTTTCTTTGTTGTTTTTTGTAATTATTTTGCTGAGGAAATATGTCATTTATCATTTATCCTGCAGCATTTCCCACAGTAGGAATGTACTCACTCTGTCCCTGTGGGGCTCATATCACTGGCTTCTCCTGTCACCCATATTTCCTATACATTGGGAGGCAGGGTAAGAGTTTTGGGGATTTTTTGGTTTTGTGTTTTGGCAGTACTCCTCCCAAGGTGGTGTTCTTTACGTCCATCAGGAGGCATCTGATGGCTGGTCTCTTCCTGTGATAGCAGTGGGCACAGTGGGCTTGCCTGGATCCACTCACTCATTAGGGGCTGCAAAGTCGTGAGTAAGAGAATCTTCCCTGAACCAACCACTCAGTAACCTGGTGGTATATTTTATATAGACAAGGCTGGATAAATACTTGATTATTTTCTAGCTAAGAAATTTAAAACACAGATTATACAAATTTAGGTACACAGTGCACGCACGCACGCGCGCACACACACACACACACACACACACACACACATATGCAGAAGGATCCCAGGAATGTGAATGCCTCCTTACCAGATGCATAGTGAGGACCAGCTGGGTTACTCCTCCAGTGACACAGATAATCCCCAAACTCTGAAAGCCCAGAAGGCAGTTGGCAGGGGACATACTGCAGAAAGGGGCTCCGGCTGGCTCCAGAGAGGCCTAACTGGTTCCTTTCAGCTGTGCCCTCCAGGGCAGTGGTGTGTCCAGCCCTGGTCTAGGTGGCAGCAGCCTGGCTCAGGTCTGGCTCTGCCAGTGAATCTTAGGATGTTCCTCTTCTCTCTGGGCTTCAGTCCTCAACCCTGGGAGATAGAGGGATTGGGTCAGGGGAGAGCTCTGGGCCCCTCGGGGCACCCAGTGAACTCTGAGGACCCACTCCCCAGAACGTGCTTCTACTCTTTGCCTGTCTCCCCAGGAGGGCACTGCATCCCCAGACTGCAGTCAGCCCCCATAGGAGTTTACCTGCTGGATCTGCTTAGCTGACCTCACAAAATTCTGTGAACAATTCCAAAGACTTCACTGTGACCCTGAGGGAACCCAAGTTAAGAACCCCTGAAAGAAAGATATAATCACTTAACTCTCTTCTGGCTTTAAAATTCTGGGATGATTTCCTTTGAGAAAAGAAGGGAAATGCCCCATAATTGAGGAGATTGTAAAAGGATTCACAGCATTGTTCCTAATTCCACTGGGGACACCAAGTGATAGGCTAATTCCGGCTCTAGGTTCTGACAAATAAGAAAACAGGTCGAGGGGGGGGCGTGACTTGCAGAGCATCACTTAGCCGCTCCAGGGAGATTAAAGTAGCTGCCTTCCACAGCGTCCGGGTGTGGCAGATCTTGACCGTGGACTGAGAGGCCAGAGCAGAGGCACACGCTCACCCCTGGAAAGTTCTCCAGGAGATGATCTGCATAGGATGATTGCTGTGCTACTGCAAAACCCACCTCTTCCTCAAAGAGTTAAGATATCCTGAGTTGCTTTTAGATTCCTGCAGGCAGATTGTTGCACTTGATTAAAAAAAAAAAAAAAAAAAAAAACTAATTAGAGTGCTTCTCCAGTCATTATCATATTCAGGCAACTTTAATTGTGAACCTGTCCAGCTGACTCAAGCTAGTCCTTGTTAACATAGGCTTTGCAAAGTGATCTTTTCCCTCTTTTACAACTTGCTGGTGTGGCCAGCTGCAGCGGTTCATGCCTGTAATCCTAGCACTCTGGGAGGCTGAGGCGGATGGATCACTCCAGCTAAGTTCAAGACCAACCTGAGCAAGAACAAGACCCCATCTCTACTAAAAATAGAAAAAAACTAACTGGGCATCGTGGCAGACTTTTGTAGTCCCAGATACTTGGGAAGCTGAGGCCAGAGGATTGCTCAAGCCCAAGAGTTTGAGGTTGCTGTGAGCTATGATGCCATGGTACTCTGGGGGACAATGAGACTGTCTTTAAAAAAAAAAAAAAATACTTGCTGGTGCCATGAGGGTTTCTCCTTTCATTCATGGGGCACTGGCACTTCAGGTAAGTACTGGTCTAGTCTGGAGTTAGGGGTTGGTAAAGGATGAATAGACAGACGCTGAAGGCCTAGCATTTAAGGTTGAGATGTTTCCGTTTTAGTTGTCAGACAATAAAAGATTCCTGGAGGATGCAGGTAAGTGTAGACCCGGATCCAGAGGATCCTGAGCGGTCAGCTGTGGTCCTCAGGAGACACCATAGTGTGGGAAGGACAGACATGGGGGATCTGGAGTTCATCAGACCTGGGGTGACTTCTGACTCCACCTCTTAGTAAATATCACATTACTTCTCAGTAAAGTCTTGGACAAGTCACTTCTCAGCACATTTTCCCATCTCTAAAATGCAGTTGCTGCCTCTGCCTCTGCAGACAGCTTCGGCAGGAGGAATGACTGCTGTAGGTTCTCTGGGCATCTCCCCGGCACCTGGGGCTCCAGCAACACCTTTCCCTCCGGCCTTTTGACCCATTCCCTACGGCTTTGTTGGGAAGTGCTTCTGTCATGCAGTACACACTCCTTCACACGGCTCTCACTGAGGAAACTGATGGTGAAATCTCAGCATGAGTCACTGATAAACTAAAGGGGACCATAGCAGAGAGAGAGAAAATCTGAGGATGGCTCCTAGGAGGAGGTGAGGTCCTGTTGTACAAGTAGACTTTTGGCAGGCAGAGAAAACAAAGGGCGTTCCACACAGAGAAAATAATGTGCCTGGAGGCATCCAGGCACACCTGCCGTTATTTGCACTCCCCATAAGGCTTTAGGTTGGAGGTGACAGAAGACCCAACTCAAACTGGCTTTAACAAAAAGAGATGTCTTGGATTGAACTTGCAGAGGAAAGAAAGAGTGAGAGAAAGAGGGCAAGAGAGAAAGGAGGGAGGGGGCAAAATGTCTTGGAAGACAGAATCAGAGACTGCGCTGCCTCCAAATCCCCCAGCCTCTCTGTCTTTTGTTTCTACTCCCAGAGATAGCGTCGTTCTCCAGGAGCCTCTCCCTATAAAGTGTCAGAGATAGCCACTGGTAGTTCCAGGCTTCGAATCTTTCAGTTTAACACACGTAGGCACGTGCGCACCCCTTCTTTCTGAAAGCTTCAGCTAAAGTCCTAGGATCTCAGCCGGTCCTTTGCCTAACCCCAAACCAACGATTGTCCATCTACAACAGGTGTTGGTCAGGGGCCGGTGCCCTTGAACGTTTGTTTAGCCAACCCGTGATCTACAACATTCTCACGGGCACACCTGGAAACGGGCTCAGATCAGCTCCTCCAAACTATCTGAAGAAAGAGTGGAGTATAAGGGTTCCCTCTAAAAGGAAGCTGTATTTGGTTACCAAAAAAAGAGATGCCGTGTTGGGAAGGGGCACAAATGCCATTGATCACCCCGTGTTTGTGACCTGTGACAGGTGTGGACTGGCAGTCTGGGAGGGTGTGTGTTAGGAGGCTATGGGAGCTGAGGCCAGTTAATGGAGGGTCTTGAATGCCAATCTGAGCATCGCAGCCTTAAGGGATCAAGAAGTGGCTTTAGGAGGTTCTCCAGCAGGTGAGTAATGTATTGAAAGCAGCGTTTTAGGAATATTCATCTCATGGTGGCATACAGGAGAAATTGGAAGAGAGAGACTGGCAATGAAATTGTATTTCTGAAAGTCCCAGGACGAGAAAATGTACCTCTTCCATCAACCCCAAACTGTTTGACATACCATGGTTCATAGGCACCTTGAGGCACATAAATATGTGCTTTAAAGTTTAAAAGTAAGAAGTGAGATGAATGGGACCTCTGATGAGGCTTTCTCCAGCTCGTTCCAGAGAGTTGAGGAGCCCTGGAAGTGATTTTCCACAGCCCCAACCGTGACGAACAATGCCAGGTCCCTCCCCCTTTGTGCAGCTTACCCCCAGTCCTCCATGTCTGGCTTGATTGGAAGCCAAGTGCCCGTATTGCCTTTCCTCCAGAGTAAGGAATAGAGGCCAAATTTCAGAAAATAATTCTGAGTGATGGTGGACTCTGGAAGCGTTGATTGCTTTATAAATGGCATTCTTCTCTGCACCCCCAAACCCCACCCCTCCACCACGGAAGTTTGGAGGCCGCAGCTTTTCAAATTACGCTTGAAAAGCAGCCTGATTTCCCACAGGAATCATCTCCTAGATTAGGAGCCGCTCTACCTTTTCTGACAGTTCTACCCAGAGTACAAAGCCTGTCTGCAGAGGACAAGGAGGGAGCAGTGCCCTCCTCGCTTCAAAGCTTTCAGCACCACCCATTTATGAAAATGCCTCGCACTGCAGCCATATCCCAGCGTCGGGGGCTACCTGCTTTGGGGGCAGGAAAGGGTTAAAAAGTCCTGATGCCTGGCTGTCTCCACCACCCCCTTCCGTTTTCCCTCCTTATGTAATTTGCCATTCTTTTTGCACAACAGCTCCTGGGTCTCAACCTGCTCTCTCAGTCAGTACCCTCACGTCCTCCGCTTCCTCCCACACAGGCGGGCTCAGAAGTTAGGGAAGCACCTTTCAGAATCTCTGAGGCCGTTTCCAAGGGAAAGGACGGGCGGAGGGAGGCAGACAGAAGAAGTAGTGGGGAAGAGTCAGAAGTTTCCTCGTGAAACAAAACATGTTACGTTCCCTGGGCATTGGTGTGGAATGAAGAAGTCCGCGGAGCACCCCATCTTCCCTTGGCCCATCCTCCCACCCTGTCTCACCTCGTGGGCCCCACCTGGTGCCCTCACACATTCCGCCCTGACCCACCAGCTCCAGTGTTCTGAAGCAGGCCAGAGAGGCCAGAAATGGGGATGGAAGTGTGCCCCAGCTCACGGATGACCTTGGGCCCTGCCTTCTCCTCCCCGGGCCTCAGCTTCCCATCTGCTATGTGAAGAGTTTGAACCCATCTGTCCTCAAGCATAGCTCCACCTCCTCAAACATCTGTCATTTGATAAAACAGTGATGACAGGTATGTGGGAGACAGTGTGTACATTGGTACCAGGTCCGTGGAGGTCAATTGGGCAGTATCCACCAAATTTAAACCAACACAGCTTTTGACCAGTAATTCTGCCTCTTACGTATTTAATACTCACACATGTGCTCAAAGATGAACATGCACGGGCAATTCACGGCAATGTTGTCCCAGATTTACAAAAACACGCAAATAGGGGCGGTGCCCGTAGCTCCATGGTTAGGGCACCGGCCACATGCTCCAGGGCTGGTGGGTTTGAACCTGGCCCGGCCTGCAAAACAAAAAAACAAAAACAAACAAACAAAAAAAACTAGCTGGCCATGTGGTGGGCCCTGTAGTCCCAGCTACTTGGGAGGTTGAGGCAAGAGAATTGCTTTAGCCCAAGAGTTTGAGGTTGCTGTGAGCTGTGACACCATAGGACTCTACTGAGGACAACAAAGTAAGACTCTGTCTCAAAAAAAAAAAAAAAAAAGCACAAATACTGAATGCCCAAGATATGCTAAGTATTGTTCTTAATGCTTTATACTAACATCTCAAAGGCTGGAAGACAAGGATAGGAAATAACCTAATCACAGCACTCAACCACCCACCCAGAGGAGACTGAACTGCCCCTTATCGCCCCCTCACAACAGGAACTCTCCTGACTGTACTGAAGAGTGACACATCAAAAGTCATGAAATGTTATTATTTCCAAAAAGTAAAAAAGGAAGCAACAGATGGTACCTGGGGAGGGAGAGAGCAGTGGACTGGTTAAATGAACTGTCATACAGCCAAGTAGCAAAAGGCCATGCAGCATTTTAAAAGAGTAAAACAACAGGTGGCGCCTGTAGCTCAACCAGCTAAGGCGCCAGCCACATACACCAGAGATGGCGGGTTCAAATCCAGCCCGGGTCTGCCAAACAACAGTGACAACTACAACCAAAGAAATAGTTGGATGTTGTGGCAGGTGCCTGTAGTCCCAGCTTCTCGCGAGTCTGAGGCAAAAGAATCGCTTACACCCAGGAGTTGGAGGTTGCTGTGAGCTGTGCCGACAGCACTCTAACCAGGGCAACAGCTTGAGGCTCTGTCTCAAAGAAAAAGAGTAAAACGATGATAGGTATCAGAGTTTTAAATGCACATAGAAGTTGACTCAGCATTCCTCTTTTTAGTAATTGCCAGCATGCAAAGATGAAGAGTGAAGTGTTCATTGACACATTGTTTGCATTAATAAAAGATTGTGAACAGCCTCAAAGTCCATGGGTGGGAAAGAACTGGGTAAAAAAGTGCCCCACCTTGGCTCAGCACTAGTGGCTCAAAGGAGTAGGACGTCAGCCCCATATGCTGGAGGTGGCAGGTTCAAACCCAGCCCCGGCCAAAAACTGCAAAAAAAAAAAAAAAAAGTGCCCCGCCAAACATGTGTAGTGTCCCATGTAGCCTTTCAAAAAAAATGAGGTTGTTCCCTGTGTGTAGTTCCAAAATATATTATTAAAGTAAAAAACAAGCAGAACAATGCCACTATTTGGGATGGGGATACTTTGTGTGGAATCTCTTTTAAAAAGACATCTAAGTGGCAGCCTCCAGGAAGGATGAGAGGATCCGTGATGAACAGTCCTTTTCACAAAGGACTCTTTACAATCTTGAATTTTTTGTTACCCTATTCACATGTAACTTACAAAAACTGTGTTAAAAGACACTTGTGAGTTTATAATTGCATGGCGCACGCACATCCAGTGTCAGGGGCCTACCAGAATCTGGGGCTCCTCACTTGTGCTTTGCGTTTCTCAAGGGGAAGCAGAGCTGGGGGAAGAGGAGGCAACGTGTAACCAGATGAGCAAAGGGATTTAGGAGAGGATGCCTCCCAGGGGATGTAGGGCTGTCCCCACACAAGTCGCCAGCACATGGCCCCTGTGGGCAGGCAGGATCATCTCTTTGTTGTGTCCCAGTTCACCTGAGTCCCCTGGACCCCCGCAGAGGCAGGTTGAGCCTCAGAGGTTTTCCTGACTGCCCACTGAACTCAGGGCTCTCAGTGCTGTCAGGGCACAGCAGTGCTACCCTCTGCTCTAGCCCCCACCACAGCTGTCCAGGGCTGGCAGCTTTCTTCCCAGGGAGAGAGTATATTCCTTTCTGTGTCTTCAGCACCTTAGACAGCACCGTGGCTTGGCCTTTCTTTCTTTCTTTCTTTCTTTCTTTCTTTCTTTCTTTCTTTCCTTCCTTCCTTCCTTCCTTCCTTCCTTCCTTCCTTCCTTCCTTCCTTCCTTCTTTCTTTCTTTCTTTCTTTCTTTT
>CAUYPK010143008.1:0-34783 GCA_963574355.1 Loris lydekkerianus
TCTCAAAAATAAAATAAAATAAAATAAATAAAAACACTATTTCTTTTTCCCAAGTTATAATAAAGTGTGTTTTTTTTGCAACAGAGTCTCACTATGTTGTCCTTGGTAGAGTGCCATGGTGTCACAGCTCACAGCAACCTCAAACTCTTGGGCTTAAACTCTTGCCTCAGCCTGTCAAGTAGCTGGGACTACAGGCACCCACCACAATGCTCGGTTATATTTTTGTTGCAGTTGTCATTGTTGTTCAGCAGGCCTGGGGCTGGGTTCGAACCTGCTAGCCTCAGTGCATTTGGCCTGTGCCCTAACCACTGAGCACGGGCGCCAAGCCAACAAAGCGTTTTTTTGAAGTATATATTTGTTAATTTTGGCATGCCTTTTCAAACATTAATTTCATGAGAACTGTTTAATGAGAAGTCAGAAAAGCAACTTGTCCCTGAGGTTTCCTCATAAAATCTTTATAGATTTTCAAGAAAAGTAGATGATAAGGCTACTTATTTATGAAGTGGCAGAGATGACAGACACTTAAAAACAAGAGTATTGGTGCCCTACGGAAGGTTTCTACCTTCACTCTGACAATCAACAGCTGTATCACCCAGGATGAAATAATCAGGCTTGTCAAGTCTTGGTTTGACCTGTAAAATAAGGACAGAGATATGCTCAGGTTGTAGGCTTATTGTGTGGTTTCAATGAAAAATGTTAGGGTACAATGTTCAACAGAGCACTTGTCAAATAGCATCCAGGAGTTACTAATTTCCCAAAACTATGCATTTCACAAGGGAAGTGACAATGACTGATGGTCACCTCTGTATGCTTGGGCCTGACTTGATACCTGCTCCACAGTTGACATCCAGTTAATATATGTCTTAGTGTGTGTTTCTCCCCACATCTTATGTCAGGAAAGTATGTGACCCTGATACAATGATGTCAGCTAGTTGATTGCACACAACAGTTAGAAGTTTTATTTTTACTTTTTTTTTTTTTTGAGATAAAGTTTCACTATCACCCTTGATAGAGTGCTGTAACATCACAGCTCACAGCAACCTCAAACTCTGCGCTTAAGCAATTCTCTTGCCTCAGCCTCCCGAGTAGCTGGGACTACAGGTGCTCGCGACAACGCCTGGCTATTTTTTTGTTTGTTTGTTTTGGCCAGGTGGTGGCCTGAACCCACCACCTCCAGTGTATGGGGCCAGCGCCCTACTCCTTGAGCCACCGGCACTGCCCCCCAGCTATTTTCTTTGTTGTTGCGGTTGTCATTGTTGTTTAGCAGGCCTGGGCTGGGTTTGAACCCACCAATGGTGCATGTGGCTGGCGCCATAACCACTGTGCTACAGGTGCTGAGCCCAGTTAGCAGGTTTAAATGGTGCAAATCTAACTTTGCCAGTGCCCAGTCTTCCTTTCCCAGAAAATGACTATGTCCTGACACGGCTTTTCTTTCTGTGGACATTTTAGCGAGCGGCTAACTCAGATGGATATTCACTACAGCAGTGAGGATAAGATGATGCATTTCATCTCTAAGTAAACTTTACCTCTACTTTAAACTTTACCTTTCTTTTTCTATTTTCTCTAAAACTTGTTTCCTTTTTTAATTTTTATTTATTTATTTTGAGACAGAGTCTCACTTTGTCACCTTCAGTAGAGAGCTATGGCATCACAGCTCACAGCAACCTCAAACGCTTGGGCTAAAGAAATCCTCTTGCCTCAGCCTCTCAAGTAGCTGGGACGACAGACAAGTTTCCCTTAAAAAAAAAATGAATAAAATTATGTTTTGTTCTTATTTTCCTACTATATCTGACTATTTTAAAGTACCCACAAAATAGGAAATTATTTGAACATAACAGTAATGGGGGGAACCACCCAGCATCCCAGACTGTATCTGTTTTATAAAAGAAAATGTGTGGATGTGTGAGAATGTGTGCACTGTGCATGCACACTGATAGAAAAAAAGAAAAAGACTAGAAGGAGATAAACCACAACATTCACAGTAGTAATCTTGGGTAGTGGAACTATAGTGTTGTTTTTTTTTTTGCAGTTTGGCCGGGGCCAGGTTTGACCTGCCACCCTCAGTATATGGGGCCAGTGCCCTACCCACTGAGCGACAGGTACTGCCTAAGTTTTTTCCTTTTACATTTTCTTCTAATACTTTCCAAATATTCTACAATTCACATGTATCTTTTTTTTTTTTTTTTTTTTTTTTTTTTAATATAGAGAGATTCTCACTTATGGCCCTCAGTAGAGTGCCGTGGCGTCACACAGCTCACAGCAACCTCCAACTCCTGGGCTTAGGCGATTCTTTTCTGTCAGCCTCCCAAGTAGCTGGGACCACAGGTGCCCACCAGAATGCCCGGCTATTTTTTGTTATAGTTTGGCCAGGGCTGGATTTAAACCCGCCACTCTCAGTATATGGGGCCAGCTCCCTACCAACTGAGCCACAGGTGCTGCCCAACACATGTATCATTTGTAAATACCTCATAAAAAGTTCATATTGCTTCTGTTGATAAATCTAATAGGTATTATTGTTGTTCCTGGTCTTATTTAGTATCTCTTTCATGGAACTTTCTTTTACCCATGTTCTCTTTCGCAAAAAACAATGGCTCTTACCTCTCTTGTATACTATGATAATCCTTGAAATGTTGTTATTCCCCAAAGTTTCATCTTCTACCTTCTTTGCACTCAACACACCCTCCATGAGTGATTTTATGTACTCATGATACTCTACTTAGCATTCTTATACTAGTGCTTGCAAATCTATCTCCTGGTTAGGTATTTTTTCTAAGCTCCCAACCCACATATCCACCATTTCTACTAAAGATGCCTCACAGGCACCTTAAACTAAGAGAGAGAGAGAGAACACATACCTTTTACTACACTATATTTTTATAATTGTTCTATTTCTTTCTTTTTTTTTTTTTTTTTTGGCCAGGGCTGGGTTTGAACCCACCACCTCTGGTATTGGGGCCAGTGCCCTACTCCTTTGAGCCACAGGCGCTGCCCTATAATTGTTCTATTTCATTAAATATGGCTTATGTGGAATTCAGTACTATCTTCAGTTCAGGTATCCATTGGGAGTCTTAGAACATACACCTCATGGATAAGGGGAAACTACTTTGTATGTGTGAACATTTCCCTTATTTGAATCAGTACTCAAAATTATTGGAAGATACTATAAAAATTCCAGCAGCTGAAATATCATTACATTCTAAGATGTGGTGACATCTTAGCTATGCAGAGGATGGAGTTAAGGAATAGGTAGGCCTCCTCAGGCAACTGTCTGAACAGATAAAGGAGCTCTGCATATAAGCCTGGAACTCATTTCAGTCTGTTATTCTTCAAGAGTCAAGGTGGATCTTTTTTTCTTTAAACTTTATTCAAATTAATATGAGGGTATAATATTTAGGTTACATTGTTTTCACTTCCAGGGTAAAGTTCCATTTGTAGAAGAGCCCCTCCAGGGCAGCGCCTGTGGCTCAGTGAGTAGGGCGCTGGCCCCATATACTGAGGGTGGCTGGTTCAAACCCAGCCCTGGCCAAACTGCAACAAAAAAATAGTTGGGCATTTGGCAGGAGCCTGTAGTCCCAGCTACTCAGGAAGCTGAGGCAAGAGAATTGCCTAAAACCCAGGAATTGGTGGTTGCTGTGAGCTGTGACACTATAGGACTCTACCAAGGGTGATAAAGTGAAACTGTATAAAAAAAAAAAAAGAAGAGCCCCTCCAAGGTGAATCTTTGAACAGAGAAAGTTCTCCCTTAAAAATGTGGGACATAAAATAATATGTAGATTATAATTCTGGCTACAAAAGTGGCTGCCTAAAATGGCACAGATTTCCAAAAATGAATGTGTTTCTAAAAGCTTCAGCTTTCCCCCTTTCTATTAAAAGGATATTGTATCAGAATCATGAGAAGGTAGGATCATTCTTGAGTTCTCCAGCACAAACAAGAAATTGTTTCATTTCACATGGTTTATTTCCTTGGTAAGACTGATCATAAACATCACACATGCAGATTATTTGGCTGTCTGGTCTCAGTTTAGTTTCTGACCAAACTAGCTCCACGTGTGATGGCAGACATTAAGTGCCAGGATAGTCATAGATCCACCTGTAGATAGGATTATTTCCCATAGATCATTTCTCTAAGGAGTATACGCAGGAGTAGAGGAAAATACATGTTCAAATTGATCTATAAACCTAGCTTAATAGTGTCAAATGGCAGCCCTGGAGACAAGCAGGAGAATGCATTTCTAAAAAAGGGTCCATTTCTCCCCCCCCCCCCCCCCACATTGTGCCCATTAAGTGGGAGCACACCAATCCTCCCTTTCTCTCCCTCTCACCTCAACTTGAATTAAGTTTTACTCCTATGTGGGCATGTATTAGACTGTCTACTGAGTAGATTAGGTATTTGCTTTTCCATTCTTGTGATACATTAGTAAGAAAAATGTGCTTCAACTCCATCCAGGTTAATACAAAAGATGTAAAGTCACCATCTTTTTTTTATGGCTGTTCTGTGACTTAATGTTCAGCCTTTCTACACTCACAACCAATTATGAAGATCTTGAAGACATCATCTCTCTCCATTCCAAGCCCAACATAGTGATCTCCCGGCTTACTTGTACCCTTAACCAAATTGAGTGAGATTTAGGGATAAAGAACAAGGAGCTTTCTAACTTGATAAAGTTATGTTTTGCCTTTGAATGAACTTCCACTGCTATATTGTAAATGCTTTTAAAAAGAACATTATTAAACTTCACAAGATATGTGTGTGTGAATATACTTCTATCAACAAAGGGCCTAAGTAAAACTGGTTGTATCTGTCTCACATTAGGGTAACTAGGGGCCTCATTACTGTTTAATAAAGATTTATAGGAAACTAAGAAGAAAGATGAAAATTCTGACTGGGCTCTATCTTTTTTGAGACAGAGTTTCTCTCTGTTGCTGGGGCTAGAATGCTTATACCTCACTGTAACCTCCAACTCCTGGGCTAAAGCAATCCTCTGCCTCAGGGTCTGAATAGGTGGGATTACAGGTGGGTTATTCTGTAATTTTTGTAGAGATGGGTCTCACTATGTTGCTCAGGCTTATCTGGAACTCCTGGCCTACAAGGGATAAGAGTGCTGTGATTACAGGGATCAGCCACCAGGCCTGGCTTAAAGAGCTCTTTAAAATGATATTCAAGAACTATTTGATAGTTGATACTTAGTGTAGGCACTGGTGTTAAAGTTAGTTGCATAATGTCTTTCTGCCTTAACAACACTGAACATTGGCTTTATGAGTCCAATAAAAATTTATTAAATTAAAATTTCCTAATTGGGGGCAGTGCCTGTAGCTCAGTGGGTAGGGCACCAGCCACATACATGGAGGCTGGCAGGTTCAAATCCAGCCAGGGCCAGCTAAAACAACAATGACAAGTGCAACAACAACAACAACAACAACAACAATAGCCGGGCATTGTGGCAGGCACCTGTAGTCCCAGCTACTCTGGAGGCTGAGGGAGGAGAATTACCTAAGCCCAAGATTTTGAGGGTGCTGTGAGCTGTGACACCGCGGCATTCTACCCAGGGCAACAGCTTGAGACCGTCTCAAAAAAAAAAAAAAAAAAAAAATCCTAATTGGTAAGGCAAGTCACCCACTTTCTTTCTTTGTCACTTAATAATCTCCATACACAAGAAAATACTTGTTGACTTGAGTTTCATTGCTTTTGCCTGCTCTATTTTGTCTTCTACAATTCATCAGGCATACTAATTCCCAAGTTTTAAAAAATCTCAAGCCCCAATTCACACCTCAGACTTCTCTTCTGACCTACAAAAATCATGGTATCTTAACCTACTTTTCTCATCCAAAGTGGTCAAAAGGAAAAACCTCAAGACTGTATTTAGATCTCTATAAACCACTAGATTTCTTATCTGATACTTCCTTTTTGCAGAAAAACCACGCAGTGAATAAATAACATGAGGCCATGTGTAGACAAGACTCTGATAACTTTGTTCACATACCAAACCATAGAGTGAAGCTTCCCTAAACCTAGTCTGGATTTATCTCACTGCCCGCTCATCCCTGCTCCCTAGCCCAATACCCAGAAATAAATCTGTTTAAGTATCAAAGAGAAATCAAGAATCCCACGAACATGAAGCAGACTCGAGAGCCTTATTCTCTCCTTTTCCCATCCACAGATTGGCTGTGGCTCCGTCGCCGGCTTTGGTCTCCAGCCGCCCGGGCCCAGCAGGTTGCTGGTACTCCTACTTCCTACCGCTCCGGTAAAGACACGTGTTCTTCCTGCCAACCTCCGCCGCAGGAAGCGGAGCTCTGCCCCGCCCCATATTTCCCAGGTCTGCTCCGCCCACCATAATCCCGACCAATCGAAAAGCGTAGTGTAGGCAGGTCCCACCCACTCAGGGCCCGGCCTGCCGCCTTTGTTCTTGCCCGCTCCCTCTCTCCGCCTGTGCGCTCCGGGCAAACCGAGTGGCAGCCGCTGATTGGTGGTCGCGGCACAGCCAATCAGAAGGGGGCACCTCACGTTAGGGTTTCGAGTTTTAAACACGCAATCCCGGGCGGAGCGGAGGATAGAGGAGGGGTAGCGCGCTGGACTGTGCAGTGGGTCCCGCCGCGGACTAGGCGCACGCGGCCCGTACCCTAGCTGCGCTGGGATTGGCCGGTTCGCGGCGTCCTCCGCCCCCAGCCCGCCGCCGGAGAGTACTTCCTGAGGGTATTTTTCCTCTTTTCTGCGGTGGGAGGAGGGAGGTGGACGGCTGGACCCCGAGGTCCGGGAGTGCCCAGCGGCTGCCGGTGCCAGGAGGCCGCGCTCCGCACCTGCCGCCATGAGGCCCCGGAAAGCCTGCCTGCTGGTGCTGCTCCTGGCGCTGGCTCAGCTGCTGGCGGCGGCAAGCGCGCAGGGAACCAACGAAGGTGAGCGAGCGAGCGAGCTAGCGTGCGGCGGGGCCGGGCTGGGGGCTTCGCCTCCGCGGGCTGGAGACTTGCGCTGGGGCCTGGGGGTGGTGGCCCCGGCGACTGGTCGGGCCTCGGTGCAGAGCCGCTCCAAAGCTAGCGACGGGCACCGCCACTGAGGCAAACTTGCCAAAGTTCATGGGTGGCAGCGGTGGGCAGAGTCGCCCTGAGGGTCCCGGGAGAGCAGGACGGTTGATAGGCCGAGGCTTTAGGCTGAGGGCTCCCGAGCTCTGACTCGCTGGAAGCCCCCTGCCTCCCGGGGCTTGGGCGCGGGGAGGGATGCGGCGTATCTCTGGTTTACTTAGATCTGTTCAGGCGGACTGCCCTCTGCCGGCTCCAGGGAAGAGACTCAGGGGAACTGGTTAAAATTTCCAAGCGAGCACACCTCGGGAGTGTGGAGAAGAGAGGACCATTGCTTTCAGAACAGATTTTAGAGAAGGGGCCAGGGCACGAGGACCCAAGTGGGAGCCCTCTGGAGCAGCCGCAGGCAGCAAGCACTTCTTTAAAAATGTGGTCTGTAGGTTTGGGAGTTATTAACCCAGGAGTTCTGGTTTGAGGAAGAAAGGGATAGCTTGGTTTGCGTCTTTTAGAAAAAACTAGAGTTACCATTCTTTCTGCAAACATTTATTTAGCACCTAGTGTGTACCAGCCACTGCGCTGGCTTCTGGGAGTAAAGGATGATGAGTGTGGTCCCTGGCCATGAAGCGCACACCCCAGAGGTAAACAATAATACACCTAATAGTCATCGTTCCTGAATTTTTCTTCAAAATCATCTATCTGCAAACATAATAGAACTTATAAAGTTAGGAAGTACTAGTTAATAAGAGATTGTTATTCCTAGAGAACAAGGCATCCTAATCCTGGTATTAACCTTTCTGTCTGCCCTTTCCCCTTATCACTGACTTTTTACCCACTGAATTTGTTCCAATATAAATAAATTCCCTTTTCTGCCATTACTGTGTGTAGGGGAATTATGCACTTTAAACTCCTTCAGATAGATAGATAGATTGAGTAACTTCTGTGTGGGTCGTAGATTCAGGAGAGTGCCCAGAGAGAAAAGGAAGTAAAACCTGGACTCAGTGAGAAGAACACCTGCCGAGAAAGGAAACAGCACAGATAGCGGTGCTGCCTACAAGTGTCTTGGGACCTGTATCAAAATCACCTGGCTGCTATTTAAATACAGATACCCAAAATATGCTGAAGCAGAATGCAGGGGTGAGCCTTGGAATCTGCATTTTAAACAAGTTCTCCATTGATTCAGTTTAGTTTGGAGAAGTGGCAAATTCTGTGGACTTAAAGGGATGTTAGGACCAGCAAGTTTATTCTTCAGATCATGGGCCACTAATGCAATCAAGTCCTTAGGAAGCAGGTGCCTTTCGGATGCGCCCAGGAATCCCTGAAGTCTTCATGGCCAATGGCAGTCCTCCTAGGGCGGGTATGCAGGGGCTGGGCTTCTGACTCTTACCATGACTCTTTCTCATTCTGAGGGTGTCCCTTGGCTCTTCATTTTAAAAACCTTTAGCAGATAACTTGTCTAGTAGATTTGTTTCCAGGCTATACTACTCCCTACTCCAGGTGGTCCAAGTCTTTAGGTTGTTTTTGTTTTTTAGGGGGACCTCTGTTCCATTGTCTATTCACCTAATGCTCCCCTTCCTCAACATGGTTGTTAAATACACCTTACACCCTTATGTTAAACATCAGGTTGCGGGCTTGTAATGTCTCAGATTAGAAGTTGTCTGTAATCTTCACATCCATCCAGCTAAAATAGGGAAGGAAAATATTTTGATGCCATTTGTTGTCTGCTTTTATTTAGGATTGGTTTGTTTAGTCTCAAAAATAAGAGGAAATACATGTGTTTGTTATGCTAAGGAACTGTTAAACTGCTCCTCTATTTTTATACCTTAGATGTAATTATTTTCAGAGCTTTTAAAACATGGAAAATTTAAATGAGTCCATGAAAAGTCCTGGGCATAAGAAGAAGAAAATATAAGATGACAGTACAGCATAGCAGTTAAGTGGTCGGGGTTCTCCACTGAGTTCTTTGCCTCAGTTTCTTCATCTGTAAAGTACGCATTACATTCTTCCTTCAAGGGGTGAAATAATATGTTTAAGAGCTCAGCACAGTGCCTAGCACATAATAAATGTCAGCTGAGATGATGCTGTATCTGGTAACAAATTCCTTTTTTTCTGTGTTTACTATAAACTATTTAGCATTAACCCAATGGTAGAGTTTATCCAGCTATTTATAGATCCTTCTGTGGTGGGGATTAGAGTGACCAGAGAGGACTAGCCCATGTCCCGACAGGGCAGGGGTCTAGTGTTGTCATCAGATGTGTTCAGTGGGAGTGGACTGCAATAACTTGACCTGGTTCAGGGCTCCCCATTTCAGAAGTGCCTTATCCTGCGGGCTGGCAACGCGGAGGTGAACTTGGGAGGCTTAGTTTGCCTCATGCTGAGGAACGAGTGCCCCCTTTCAGAAGATGCTGGAAGGATTGAATATATTTTCTATCCTAGAATGTCCATTTTGTAAGTGAACCCCTGTGAAAAATGGTATCCCTGTTTAAGTGCAAGGTGTTTTATTTGCAAGGATGTGGGTTGAAGTAGGTGAGAATATAGAGTTAGCACCTTCTCACATTGCAGAGGAATCGATCCTGGTGTTGTCTGTGAGTTGAGGGGAAGTTGCATTAGGGGCCAGGCCTTAATGCAGCTGAGAGTCTTGTTTATCTCTAAAAAAAGATAATGAAATTAAGTTTTTGTTTTTTTTTTTTTTTTTTTTTTTTTTTGAGACAGAGTCTCACTTTGTTGCCCTCGGTAGAGTACTATGGCATCACAGCTCACAGCGACCTCCAGCTCTTGAGGTGATTCTTTTACCTCAGCCTCCCGAGTAGCTGGGATTACAGCTACTGTAATACCTGGCTATTTTTTTGTTGTTGTTGCAGTTTGGCTGGGGCCGGGTTTGAACCTGCCACCCTCGGTATATGGGGCCGGCGCCCTACTCACTGAGCCACAGGCGCCACCCAAAATTAATTTTTTTTAAGTGTGAATAAATAAATTGCCTGTTAGGAACACTGTCCCATAATAACTTGTCAATACCCATTTAATCATGAGAGTTCCATCACTAGCAGCATTGGGAGTCCTCTTCAACCTGGGATTAGATAAGAAAACATCTTTGTTTCCTTTTTGTGGGATTCACTTGGAAAGCACTTGTCTCTGTGGCTTTTAGACTCTTCACCATAAACATAAATCTTACCCCATGTGTGTTGAGTTTCTGCTCCTCTTCTAACTGTGTTCCTAGCTAGAAGAATGGATTAAATTCTTTGGTGCTTTTCTTTCTGGCCTTCCTCTAATCTTCTCATCTGCCTGCAAGTAGATTTGACTCTCTTGCTGTGCAGAGTGGTGAGAGTGGGTATGAACAGCCCACAAACCCTCCCCACCTGTGAACATGCAGATTGGATGGTAGGGAGTGTGGTGCCCGCCAGCCCCCAGTTGGAGCAGAGAAGCTGCAAAAACATTCCAGCATCAAGCTCCACGTCGTTTAGGTGAGTTTTCAGGTGAGGAGTATTCAGACTAGCTTTTGGATAGCCACTGTGACTGGTGCCCCCTGATCAACAGAGGTCATCTCGGTACCCCCAATGCTTACAGGATAGTTGATGGGATTCCTGACGTGCCTAGGGAGCCATTGTGAAATTCAGAGGTTCCCAAAAGCATTAAGTCCTGATTCCTGAGAATGGGGTGGATAGTGTGGGCTGCCAGTCTCCAGTGCAAGGTTATTGAGTCTGGTGTGGGTATGAAGAAACAAGCTTAGGCTACCAGCCTTGGGACAGGGGTTAGTTACTCCTCAGGCTTTGTCTTAGCCAGTAAATGACATCAGACCAAGATGTATATTTTAGTGTCACACTAATCTTGCAAAGAAACATGTAAGGCTGGTATAGTGACTCATACCTGTAATCCCAGTATTCTGGGAGGCCAAGGTGGGAGGATCTCTTGAGCTCTGGAGTTCAAGACCAGCCTGAGCAAGGGCAAGACCCCATCTCTACTAAAAGTAGAAAAAATTAGTCAGGCTTGGTGGTGGGTCCCTGTAGTCCCTACCTATTTAGGAGGATTGCTGGAGCCCAGGAGTTTGAGGTTGCTGTGAGCGAGGCAGATGCTGTAATACTCTAGCCTCAGAGACAAAGCAAGACTCTATTTCCCCCCCAAAAAAAACAAAGAAACAAACAAACAACTGTAAATAGAACAGGCAGGATTTTCTAAGTGTCACAGAGAAGACGTTCTTTCCTTATTTCCCCTTCTCAAGAGTCTGGGTAGACTTGAAGTGGGGAGACAGTAAATCCTTGGGTACATTGGGTTACTCCCATGTGAGGACACTGCTGTTTCACTTTGGGAAGGAGTCAGAAGGCACCTGCTGCAGGGAGCCTGGCACTCACACAACAGCCACATGCATTCACACACACGCACCTGGGAAGAAGTGGTCTTCCTCCTGTAGTGGGAGGGGTGACGGGCAGGAGAGTCAAAAAGCCCCGTCTCTGCTTCTCAGCTGAGTGGTTTGCTTTTGGCCTACAGAGCTTTTCTTCCTTCCCTGACAAAGAAGGCAGTCAGGAAGAAGTAGCTGGGTGTTTAACTGTAGGGAAGAGGGTGAGTGCGGGGTGACTGGTGTGCAGGTGGATTTTTGGTTGCCTTTTTGTAATTAGTTGATCAGTAAATCTTAACAATGATGAACAATGCTGCCCTTCCCATTGAAGTGTTGGGGCCGTTTTGGGCCAGCATAGGCTCCTTTTATGGTCCAAGCAGCTGCAGAGCCAACACTGAGCTAGTTAGTGAGAGTATTCAAGTTCCAGGGTTCCAGGATCCTGGGGGCAAGTTTTCAGGCCCTAACTTCACCCATACCCCCAAGTAGTAATTAGCAGTGTTAATTTCTCTCCTGGGACTGGTCTCTAGAAAAGAATAATTGGTCCCTTGAAACATTCTGGCTTCAGAGGTAATAAAATTGGCCATGCTTGTCACTCTTGGTTCTTGTTTACTAATGCTACAGTAGCTTGAGAACCTGGTTAATAAGAATGATGGTTCCGTGGTTCTTTATATCTGTAGTTTGGCAAAAAAATTAAAAATTGATTACAATGGCTAATGTCTGTAACCACTTTGGGAGGCTGAGGTGGAAGGATTGCTTAGAGACCAGCCTGGGCAACATAAGGAAACCATGTCTCCAGTCATGGTTTTTTAAATTTGGGCCAGGCGTGGTGGCTTATGCCTGTAATCCTAGCACTTTGGGAGGCCACGGTGAGCGGATTACCTGAGCTCACAAGTTTGAGACCAGCCTGAGCTAGAGTGAGACCCCATCTCTAGTTGTCATTGTTGTTTGGCAGGCCTGGGCTGGTTTTGAACCCAGCAGTTCTGGTGGTTGTGGCTGGCACCCTAGTTTCTGAGCTACAGGCGCCGAGCCAGGATTCCATGTCTTAAAAAAAAAAAAAAAAGAAAGAAAGAAAGAAAAAAGAAAGCTGGGCATTGTGGTGAGCACGTGTAGTCTAAGATACTTGGGAGGCTGAGGTAAGAGAATCGCTTGAGCCCAAGGGTTAGAAGTTGCTGTGAGCTATGATGCCACAGCACTGTACCGGGGGTGACAAAGTGAGACTCTCTCTTAAAAAAAAAAAAAAAAAAAATTAGCTGGCTATGGTGGTAGGGTTGCTTGAGTATGGGAACTTAAGGTTATTCTTGAGGTTGTTATCACTGGGCCACTGCACTCCAGCCTGGACAATAGAGCAAGACCTCCTTGTCTCAAAAAAAAAAAAAAAAAAAAAGCCTTGGCTTGGCTGCTGTAGCTCAGCAGCTAGGGAAGCCACCCGCATACACTGGAGCTGACAGTTTCGAATCCAGCCTGGGCCTGCCAAACAACAATGACAACTGCAACCAGCAAATAGCTGGCCGTTGTGGAGGGCACCTGTAGTCCTAGCTACTTGTGAGGCTGAGACAAGAGAATTGTTTAAGCCCACGAGTTTGAGGTTGCTGTGAACTGTGACACCACGGCACTACCCAGGGCGACAGCTTGTTGAGACTCTGTTTCAAAACAAAACAAAACAAAACAAAAATCCCTCAAATTTAATTGAACCTTGACAATAAAACATACATAGTTTCTTGCATTCTGAGGAGAAAACTTAGCTTCCAAGCAAAGGTGTATTTTGGGGTGGGGGGACTGGGGAAGATGAGTATTCCGAAAAATATTTGACAGATTCCTAGATTTGTCAGTCGAAAATAATTTCCATCCTGGAGATTACTCAGGGATGACTTTCTAGGTAAAATATGATTTCCTACATCTTCTCCTTCATACATGAGCCTTTCTTTCCCTCAAGGATTGTAAAACCCACAGGACTATTTTTTTATGAGCGTAAGGTAAAATGCCATCCCCTTTCAGAAATGGAATTCATATTCCCTCCATCAGAATGAAAAGTCAAGAATGAGTACTTCTTCCCCATTTGTACAGTTTTGGAGGACTGGCAGGTAATTCCCTCCTGGGGGTTTTATTGCGGCCCTACCTGTGGAGAGCAGACAGGAAGAGGAAGCATATCAGTGATAGATAGATAGGCTTGAATGTTCCCCTGGTTCTTGCCCTTGAACACAGATTGTGGGGAGGACCCAAATGAGGGGCTCAGGAAGTACAGAGCATGGGGTGTGGGCAGAGGCGCCTGTGTGCAGACCTGGAAAGATTGCTGGGTAGGGTAAAGGGGGAGGAGGCTCATGTTGGCCTCTGCGTGCTTGGGCAGGAAGTGTACAAGAGGCCAGAGGTCTGCAAGTCTGGAGAGCGGGCTCTTCCTGCCTGCCAAGTCCTCTGGAGCACTTGGACTTTTAAGTTCTGGAACTGTCGTTTTCAAATATCATTTAGTGGCTGGATGTGGTGGCTCACGCCTGTAATCCTAGCACTCGGAAGGCTGAGGGGGTAGATGGCTTGAGCTCAGGAGTTCGAGACCAGCCTGAGCAAGAGCAAGACCTCCTGTCAACTAAAAATAGAAAAACTAGCTGGGCATCATGGTGGGCGCCTGTAGTTTCAGCTTCTCAGGAGGCTGAGGCAAGATTACTTAAGTGCAAGAGTTTAAGGTTGCTGTGAGCTATGATGCCACATCACTCTACCCAGGACAACAGAGTAGGACTCTGTCTCAAAAAACAAACCAAAAAATCATTTAGCCATGAAATCTCTTTCAATGAAATTTTAAATGGCTACCCAGTATGCAAACTTAGAGCAGAGTTGCGGGCATGGGGAAGGCCTGATGTTACCAACTTATCCATGGTGGCCACAGGAACCACCTAGAACTTGCAACATGTTTTCAGGCTTTTGGGTTTTAGGGAATTTTTGATGATGACAGTTACTACTTTCCTCATCAGTATGGGTATTTTCTACTCAGATTCTCCTGATAGTGAAAATGCCATTGAGGACGAAGAGGAAGAGGAGGAGGAAGAGGATGATGAGGAAGACGACTTGGAAGTTAAGGAAGAAAACGGTGTGTTAGTCCTAAATGATGCTAACTTTGATAACTTCGTGGCTGACAAAGATACAGTGCTGCTGGAGTTTTACGCTCCGTGGTAAGGACTGCGGTCTGTTTCTTGCGGGTGGACGTGCTCTGTGCGGCACATACTGGACCCTTCACAGGGCCATCCAGACACCCTGGGTGCAGGTGTCTGGCTGCAAGACCTCACACTCCGATCTGGGAGTGCTGAAGGCTGGAGCTCACTTGTTCCACTGCTTGGGCCGAGCAGCCCACCAGCCAGTCCTCTTAGAAGGTGGTGTCCTCTTGTTGTAGAGTCCAGTGGGTTAAATATGAACATGTTCTCAGCTGGGAGACAGGTATTTAACAAGTAGATTCTGTCCCAACCTAATCGGGGCCACCACTCCTCCCTCTTCCCGTGGGAGGGCAGCTGCCCCAGGGGCAGCATGTTGGCCTGTGTGGTGGTTTATTATTGCTCACACAGGGCCTGGGAGGACATCTGGCACCCCTCTTTTGTCCCCCAACACCCCCCCCCCCCCCCCGTGCGATCTACACAGCTCTTGTACCCCTCTGTCCTATCGTTGGTGCATTAGGATATGCCTATGTTCAAGCGTAGCACAAGTGTTTTTTGTAACAGGTCTATGAGGTTGTATTATTTCTGTTCTGTAGATCATCAGTTCTCATATTTTTTGGTGCAAAAAAATATGACTTAACACTCTTAAAAATTAAAGACCCTGGGTTGGGTGTGGTGGCTCACACCTGTAATCCTAGCATTGTGGGAAGCTGAGGTAGGAGAATCACTTGAGCTTAGGAGTTTGAGACCACCCTGAGCAAAAGCAAGACCTCCTCTCTACTAAAAATAGAAAAACTAGCTAGACATAGTGGCGCATGCCTGTAAGTCCCAGTTGTTTGGGAGGCAAGAGAATTGCTCAAACCCTAGTGTTTGAGGTTGCTATGAGGTACGGTTGCTATGGCCCTCTACCCAGGGTGACAGTGAGACGCTTCTAAAAAAAAAAACCTGAGGATCCCAAAGAGTTTTTTATGTGGGTCATGTTTATCAGTATTGACAATTTTTGAAGTTAAAACAACTCATTATATGTTAACATCAGAATATAGGAATCCTTGTAAGTCAGGGAGCCTCTGGAAAACTCCACTGTATACCCAGAAAGCACAAAAAAGATAAATACTGTCTTAAGTAAAGAACTTTTACTTCACAGACCCCAGGGAAAGGGTCACTGGACCAGACTGTGAGAAACTTATTGGAAAACTAATGTTTAGAGAAGATGACATGTTTGCTCAGGACAGAGCTGGAATTGAAACCTGGACTTGTTTGACACCAGTGCCTCTTTGGCGTCCCTGTGTGTGTGTGTCTTAACTGCATATGTTTCCATAGCTCCCATTTTTGTGTCTCAGTGTGTTTTGTGTTGCTGTCATAGCATATGTGAGGCTGGGTAATTTATAAAGAAAATAATTTCTTTAGATCCTGATAACAGGATGGGAAGCATGAAGCTAGCGGCTGCCTGTCCTTGTGTTGGGAAGTGGAAGGGGAGCGATGTGTGCAGAGATCACATGGTGAGGAAGGCTGGGCACTGACCTATTCATGTGGCCTGTGGTCCAGACCCCTCACATAAGGCCCCACCTCCCAGCACTGCTGGGATGCAATTTCAACATGATTTTTGGTGGGGAGAGATCACATCCCAGCATAGCAGTGTATATTGTTGGTATTTAAATGTCCATAGATACAGTTACCCTGTTTGTCTTTCCCTAAATCTAATTCTTAGGTGTGGACATTGCAAGCAGTTTGCTCCAGAATATGAAAAAATTGCCAGTGTCTTGAAGGATAATGATCCTCCCATTGCTGTTGCCAAGATTGATGCGACCTCAGCATCCATGCTGGCCAGCAGGTTTGATGTGAGTGGGTATCCCACCATTAAGATCCTGAAGAAGGGGCAGGCTGTTGACTACGAGGGCTCCAGGACCCAGGAAGGTGAGCTGGTGCCTGAGTTGTTGGAGGAAGCTTTGGACCACGACACCTTCTTCAGGAACAGAAAGCGGGGAGTGGGATTGGGAAAATGCAAGTGAAGACAAGTGGAGTGGACCAGAGACTGCCTGCCTTAGAAGTACCAGGTGTCGGCTAGATGTTGGTGTAACAGAGATCTAAATTAAAATTGTTCTTGGATGAAGGACAGCACTAAGAAATGACGTCAGAGGCCAAGGTTTTTTGAGATGTTGTAGAGCAGTGGTTCTTAATATTTAGTGTGCATCAGAATCGTGTAGGAGCTCATTCAGATTGCTCCAGCCTGAGTTTCTGATTCAAATAATTTGCATTTCTTGCCAGGGCTGCTGGTACAGAGCCACAGTTCAGGGAGTCTGCAGTCTGGCCTGAAGGGTCCCTGCTGGGCTCACATTTGCACTATGTAAATTTTTATTATTAAATGAGTAAGTAAAATTGTGGTGTTCTTTAGCTAGGGCATGTCTCTTTTAATCATTAAAAAAAATGATGCTTCACTTTCCATTCCCAGTGTGGAAAAGTGGAAAGAGCATTGACCAGGGTTTAGATCTTTATAGCCATAAAATAGGAATGTGCCCAGACAAGTGCCTTCCCCTTGCTGGCTGGCCTCAGCCTCTCATCTGTGGACCATGACGTAGCTGGGGTGGCCTCAGAGCTCTCTCGTGATGGTATGAGAGGCATCTTCTGCTTCCTTCGGCAGTGGGATCCCTGTGTGGGGGCATCAGGTGCTGCTGTTGCTCTTCAGTTTCACAGTACACTTGTCTGTGGACCGGGGGGGTATGTTTTGTAATCAGAGACATAGATGAATAAATAGGTTTTCTACCCCGAACCTGCTGGACCCAGCTCCCTTCCAGAGAGGCAGCTGATGTAACAAGTTTCTTCCATATTCTTTAGAGATATTTTGTATACATAAAAGCAAATGTGTGTGTGTGCTTTTCTCATTTTTACAGTTGTTAGCACATCTTAAAACACCATCCTGTACTTTCATATATTTATTTAACAAATGTCTTAGCCATATAAGCGAGTAAAGAACTGAATCTAAGAACAAGTTACCAGATCTCATACTTCTATTGTTTAAAAGTAAGTAGGCAAACATATTTAGAGATTTGTGGCCAGTGTCTGACTGTGAGGGACGTAGCCACACTGGAACCTTTAAACTGGAGCATCTTGTGTGTTAGTAATAGGCCTCCTGGGGTCATGTGGCCCAGGCCCTTGGGTCGTGGCCAGGGTAGGCACTTGGGCTGTGACTGGTGTGCAGGTGCTTCTTTGCACGGACTTTGTTTTGAGGACTGCTGCTCTGTGTGAGCAATTCTCAGAAAAAAAAAATCTCAAACAAAAAAGAAGTGAGAATTTGTAACTACGGTCCTGAGAAGCACTCAGCAAGATGTTTATGACACTAGATCCTTTTGTCCACTCCAGTCATTGAATTGATTTCTGGAAGATGAGGCCACAGAGGAGCATTTTTTATTTTTTCTTTTTTGAGACAGTCTTAGCATGTTGCCCTCAGTAGAGTGTTATGGCATCACAGCTCACGGCAACCTTCAAACTCTTTGGCTTAAGCGATTTTCTTGCCTCAGCCTCCCAAATAGCTGGGACTACAGGTGCCCGCCACAATGTCCAGCTACTTTTTTGTTGTTGTTGCAGTTGTCATTGTTGTTTAGTAGGCCTATGCTGGGCTCGAACCCTCCAGCCTCGGTGGGTGTGGCTGGTGCCCTACTCACTGAGCTATGGGCGTTGAGCCAAGAGGAGCATTTTTTAAAAGCCTTGCCAGGCAGTGTCACCACAGCCTTAGCAGGGAGAGCTGCTGTGCCTGTCATGTGAGTTGACCTTTGTGTATTACCCCATCATAATGCTAGTGGTAGGCATGACTAAGCACATACACGTTTTGTGCATGTTAAGGGGATGCCCCAAAATTGTATTTATAGGCATATGTGAGCAAAACCATTGGGAGATACTGGCCCAGGTCCTAACCTGCAGTTAGTACTGTAGTTGCGCAGTAGAGGGAATCTCACTCGTCTGGTAGGTCTCCAGCTTACTAGAGAAGGCTGCAGGCCAGGCATGCGCTGGTAGACTATAGAGGTGGCCCGGGCTACAGATATTTTGGATTTCAGAAAGTCAGACATTCCTACTTTTTTCTCCCTTACCTCTCTGCTTCTGGAGGGAGGTGAGGTACCTGCCTACTCAGGGGTCTCTATGCTCAATCTTGTTTGTTTTCTTTCAGAAATTGTTGCTAAGGTCCGAGAGGTCTCCCAGCCCAACTGGACACCTCCACCAGAAGTCACGCTTGTGTTGACCAAAGAGAACTTCGACGAAGTTGTGAATGATGCAGATATCATTCTGGTGGAGTTTTATGCCCCGTGGTAAGGTGTTGACTTTGTATTACCAGGATATCCGTCAGGCCCTTCCTGTATTTGGTGCTCTGCTTCTTCCCCTGCTACTGTGCAGAGAGCAGGGGAGCAAGATGGGCACGTGTTGCAGGGTAAGGTTGAGGCCCAGGTCCACGGGGCAAAGAATGGTCCTAAGGGACTGTTGGAGCAGATGTAGATGGAGGCACCAGGCAGCCCTTTTTTTGGTGGGAGAAGGGACCCTAAGAGAAGACGACACCAGAAAGAAGGGTAGTCAGAGTGGGAGCCAGTGCAGGCGGCTGTCCTGTGTGTGAGGTGCCCAGCCTGAGGAGTGAGGTGGCTGCTTTTCGGGGCGAGGGGGGTGGTGGGACACTTGTGTGGACGAGCAGTAGCAGGGGAGTCAGAGTAGTGGGAGCAAAGTGCAGGACAGACTTTTTTTCAAGGAGAGGTGAGCTTCCCTCCTAGAGGACGTGACCCTTCCCAGGAAAGGCCTGAGGTGCCATTTATCTTGGTGCCTTCGTTCTGATTGCTGAGCAGGCTTGAGAATTTGGTAGGGTGTGCTGTGTGGACCAGCGTAGAAGCCAAGAGTTGTGAACTGGGAATGTGACTGTCAGGCCAACGTGAGTGGCCTGAGGTGGGTGTGTTCAGTAGACTAGCCCCAGGAGTCGGGGAAGCTTGTGGCCCTCAAATCAGCAGGTAGAGGCTATGGCTGATGCACAGCAGGGCCAGGTTTGGGACCAGGACACCCTTGCTCCAGGTAGTGCCTGGATGAGCCAGATCTGAGGCTCTCCAGATTCTATGGCACAAACCTGGTGATTATTGAGAGTACAAGTGAAAAGAGAAGGTGGCAGATGGGCGGCTAGGGAGAAGGAAGGAACTTGTGGTATGTGTGGAGAGCAGGCAGGGCCAGGGCATCCTGGTGACCTACAATGCTGGAGGACACCAGCCCTTGTTTGGCTGCACAGGCAGCCCTGGCCTGCTGGTGTGGAGAACAGCAGTGCCGTAGCAGACCTGGCTGCTCTGGTCAGTGAGGAGCAAGGTAGAGCAGACCAGCGCACGGCACACGCTCCATGAGTGTAGTGCATGGTCATTTGGTTCATGACGCCTCAGAGAGTAATTATCCTTTAACTTAAGAGCAATTTCCATGTTGCAGGATGTACCTATAATCTTATGGGTGTCCTAAGGACTTTGAGAGAACAACATTTTATTTTAACTCAGCTTCTGACGTGCAGGGCCCTGGCCAGGCATGAGTCATTGGTTATTATACAGTTGGGGCTGTTTGAGTAGTCTTAATTCCGATTTGCCCCAACTTGTCTTCTGCCGGGTTGGTTTGTGTTGGTTACACTCTCTTCTCCATGCTGTCTGTGGTCATTTTCTTACCTTGGCCTTGCCCTCACCCCTCCTCCTAGGGCATCCTAAGTCTTCCTTATCCCAGGGTCCCAGCTCAGCGGTCACTGCCTCTGTGAAGCCACTCCTGACTTATACCTAGTCAACCTCCAACTCTTCAACCAAGAAACTGCTCTCCCTCCTTAGTTGACGGTCTGTCTTGGCCTGTCCCACATGTAACCCATACGTGTGAGTTCACACATGGCGTGTGGCCCTCAGCATGTGGACACCAAGGAAGCTCATGTCTGTCCTGTTGGCAGCTCCTGAGGGCCCTGGCTTAGCACTCTGGTCCAGGGGGCATTCAGAGGACTGCTCATTGTGGGAACCCAGGATGGGTTTCTGCTAACTAAAGTGTTAGCCAGAAGGTGAGTCCACAGGGAATAAACCAGCTTCTCTTGGCAGGTGTGGACACTGCAAGAAACTTGCCCCTGAGTATGAGAAGGCTGCCAAGGAGCTCAGCAAGCGCTCCCCGCCGATTCCCCTGGCAAAAGTCGACGCCATCGCAGAAACAGACCTGGCCAAGAGGTTTGACGTCTCTGGCTATCCCACCCTGAAAATTTTCCGCAAGGGAAGGCCTTTTGACTACAATGGCCCACGAGAAAAATATGGTATGAGCACTTCTTTCTTTCCAGCCATGGTGGGGAAGGGAAGCTCTCTCAAAAGTTCTGGGAGCTGGTGCATGTAGGCAGGATGTGGGTGTGTGAGGTAGGCTGTTCTGGAGGCCCCTCCTCAGGCGTGTACTCTGCTCCCAGGGATTGTTGACTACATGGTTGAGCAGTCCGGACCTCCCTCAAAAGAGATTCTGACCCTGAAGCAGGTCCAGGACTTCCTGAAGGATGGGGATGATGTCATCATCATTGGCGTCTTTAAGGGGGAGAGCGACCCAGCCTACCAGCAGTATCAGGATGCCGGTGAGTAGTGTCCCTCTGGGCTAGACAAAACATACGCACCCAGGCTGCCTGTGGTTGTTGGGCAACGTGCAGCTTCTGGGTAAAGCTCCTGAGATACACATCTAGGGGATGGTTTGCTGAGAGCATCGAGAGTGTCTGGGATTAAGCTGCTCGTTCTGCCTTGAGCTGGAGGTTGGTCCCTGTTGCCCTCATTACGCGTGGATTGGAAGACCGCACACCACACTCACACTACACTTGACAGGCTGGGCTGTACCATCCCTCCTGGCCTCTGTGGTGACCTATCTCCTTGTCTGCCTTTCAGGGCCCTTCCCGGAACCCCCACTAGAGGGAAAGCCTCTGACCATAATGTGCAGTCTCTGAGTCAGGCATGGGTTTGAGTTCTGGCTCTGCCATTTATCAGAGCTGTGACCACAGGCAGTGACTCAGTCCAGTGTTCTCACCCAAGGGGGTGATCTTTTGTACTTCAGAGGCTAGTAAATAAATCGAGATAGTAGATGAAGAGCTTAGCAAAGTGCCTGGTGATAACTAAGTACACAGGAAGTGCTAGTCTTGCTAGTCTGAGTAGTGCTGGGCGTGGCAGGTGCTCTATCCACTGTCTGCTCAGCTCTGGCTCCTGAATGTCTGTTTTACAGAGGAGGAACTTGAGGCTCAGGGAACGTACTTGCCATCCCAGTAGCCTCTAGGTGTGGAACGAAAGATGGTTGTCAGGGACATTCAGGATCCTCTCCGTCCTTAGCAGTTTCTTCTGAGTGCCTTCACACAACTAAAAATGGCGTGGTTTGCTACTTCTCGGTATTGATGGTAATCTTGTAGATGTACTGCTTGCATCTTAGTGCTGGTGTGTCCTGCACATTAAGAATGGTGCGTATGTCAAATGCAGAGTAATGTAATAGAATTAGAGCTGATCTCTTCTTGTTTCCTTATCTATTCCTAGTCAGCTAGGAAGAAACTTGCAACAGGCCCATTGGCAGCAGTGGAGTCCCCAGCCCCAAATCCAGCTGCAACTCTCACATGTTTATATGCATGTAAATCCCCAGGGAATCTGTTGAGATGTGGGTTCTGGGGCAGTCCCGGGCCCCACACTGTGCAGCAGGGGCTGGAGTCTGAGACAGAACTGGGGCTGGTGTGCCTGCTGGTTGGGAGAACCTGGAAGGAGCCAGAGACAGCCCTAGGGAGGCAGGGCATTCTGTGGCTTGCCCAGGGGCAGCACCGAAGGGGCAGTTGACGGGATAGGTGTGCAGTCGTTTGGGGGAAGTTGAGTTCTTGACGTGACTGTCTTGACCTGAGCCACTGAAAGCAAACACCTGGAGGCTTAGGGTAGTTCGGAGCCTAACATTCCAGGGCCTTCTAGGTGGGTGGGTTGCTTTATTTCATCCTCCCCATTCCTGTGAGGTAGACTTTGGTGTCTCTGTTTTACAGAGGAGGAACTTGAGGTTCAGGGAATATTACTAACATGCCTAAAGTTGCAGTTAGTAGGTCATGAAATGATGATTTGAATCTAAGGCTGTCTGATTCTGAAAGCCATAAGCTTGTCCAGGCTGCCCCTTCTGCCTCCATCTTCCACCAAATGTGGTTTCCCATCTCTGCTGTGTGTGTCCTGTAACCCAGTTGGAGCCCAAACCTCCAAACCTAGAGCCCTTTGAGGGTGGGGTGACACCTAGCGTTTAAATAACAGAATCAGCTCAGAATAGGTTTGGATGCCTTGGAGAGAGGAGTGGAGATGCATTACCTGTAGGATCCAGGGCAAGGGCTGACAAACCACGACCCATCCCTGTCTTTGTAAGTGAAGTTCACTGGAATGCAGCCATGTGTGTGCGTTCACGCAGCAGAATTAAGTGGTTGGGGTGGGCCGTGTGATTGGGTACATCCCAGAAAGTTTTCTAAGCCCTGTTGGAGAGACAGTGCCGTCAGACAGTGGGGTTTCATCTTGGAGTTTTCACAACTTCATATAAAAGTCTAGCTAGAGAACTACCCCGAGGGCTCCAGCCACTGTCTAAAAGAGGAGAGTTGCAGCCCTCAGGAGGTGCTGGGTGTAAAGACTGGACAGAGGGATGTAGGAATGTGCAATGCTCGCGTGTCGCCCGAGGGCTCAGTGGCTTCTTGTCATCCTCCATGTTATTTGACAATAGTTCCTGACAGATTAGCTCTCGGTTTTCCTGCCAACATTTAGTTTGTTTGTTTATTTTCATTGTTGTTGAGACAGAGTCCCACCCTATGCCCTGAGCAGAGTGCAATGGTGTCATAGCTCACTGCAGCCTCAGCCTGTGGAAGCCGCTGGGATTACAGATGTTCTGCGGTGCCCAGCTGGGTTTTTCATTTTTGGGGGGCTCGAGGTCTCACTCCCACTCAGACAAGTCTTGAACTCCTGAGCTCAAGCAATTCTCCCTCCTCAGCCTCCCACAGTGCTGGGATTGTAGGCGTGAGCCACTGTGCCCAGCCAGTTTATTTTTGACAAATTTCAAGATACAGGATTTAGACATCAGACTGAGTTTTCAAAACAAACTCCCTTAAGCATTTAAACTCTGGCAACTGTCCACACAGAATTTACTGTGGTAATTTTCAAGTCATTTGCTCAATTGTGTAATAATTAAGTTACATCTCATTTAATTTTTTTTAGCTAACAACCTAAGAGAAGATTATAAATTTCATCACACTTTCAGCACTGAAATAGCAAAGTTCTTGAAAGTCTCTCCAGGGAAGCTAGTTGTGATGCAGCCTGAGAAATTCCAGTCCAAGTATGAGCCCAAGAGCAATGTGATGGACATTCAGGTGAGCAAGGCCACCCTGGCTCTGGGAAGGGCCCCCAGCGGCATGAGGATTCTGGTTGAGCCCCCCACTCCCCCACCCCCTGGGGTTTTGCAGCTTGGAAGCGTCACTCTGTGAGATCTGGGACATCCTTCCCAGCCACCTCTTCCCACTCCACAGGTCCCATTGAGTCATAGGGGTGGGGGCACAGCCAGAGGGGGCTCCCAGTGTGCAGGGGGCTCTCACACCCTGCAGTAACGGGGAAAAGGCGCTGGCAGAGTGCTGACTGCTTCTGCCAGTTGCTTCCACTCTCGTGCCTCCCGGCAGGAGTGTACCAATCTCCCTTGGGCACCCGTGCACCAGCCTCACTGTGGGCTTGGCCTGGGTATCTGGGCAATTCGTGGTTAGGACAGTCTGGCTGGTGGTCCAGGGTGAGGGCTACAGGGTGATCATCACCAGATAGAGCTGTTGAACTCGGCAGGTGGATTTTAACTTTCTGTCCTCTCCTGCATCCCTGCTTGATCTTCCTAGACAGTGTGATACAGAAGGGCTAAACAGAGGGCGTTCCCAGCCCTAGGGAAGCCTGGGTCCAGCTCAGTGGTTCAAGTGCTTTATTTGGGCCAGCATTTCAATGGGCAGCTCTCAGATTGGGAACGAATCTCGGATGTTGAGTCCAAAGCTTTTGTTGGATGGAGGGTGGGCTACAGAGAAGTGAGCTCCAGCACTTGGGGCCCCATGGTGTTGGGGTCCTTGATGTCTGGGCTGTGGGCCCTGATGGGACCTGGAGGAGAGAAGGGGTTGTGTGACAGAGGATGGGAGTGCCCCACCTTCTTTCCCTCACTTAGGTTTTAGTTGTGTTGTTGCTTACGTCTGCATGTCACCCCCATCTGCTTCTCTCCCAGAGTGAGGTTCAGGGTCACTGTCCTCTTGCTTGGACTTAGCAGCTGCCTCAATTCCTCCCTCCAACAACTTCTCTTCCTTCCTGATGAAGCTTAGGGACCTAGGGTCTCAGGCACGGCTCTGTGTGGGTGTGCATGTTCCCAGGAAAGGGGTCTTTGACCATGAGCCGCTTAGGAAGATCCATGTGGGCTGTGGAGCACGCTGCTGCTGGTTTGCTTTTGGAATTTGCCTTTTGGGTGAAGTTAGGGCAGTAGTCGCAATTAAAGACTCCCCATGGCCTCCTGCCACCTGGGAAATGAAGTCTGTGATTTAGCTCAGCCTCCAGAACCCTTACCTGCTCCTCCAGCACATTCCACCCTCCTAGTGCCATTGGACCTGATCCTCTGTACATCTGCCTCTGTCTGGCTGCTTCCCTCGAGTGCCTCCTGCTCTCTTCCTCCAGGGAGGGCCACTGCCCTGACCACCCTATCTTCCTGGCTATCTATCCTTGGGCTGCAGTTTACCCTCACTGTGCCTCCCCTCGGAGCCATCATTAGGTCGAGGAAAGAAGCCTGGCTCAAGTCCTTACAGAGTAGGAACTCCATCTCCAGGACACTGGAACTCAGGTGCCCCAACATGCATCCCTGTGGCACCTGAGCTCTGTGTAGTTATAGCAGCTGCCGCAGCATCCAGCAGTTAGAATGTCATCCCACAAACAGCCTCCTGATCCAGCCTTAAAGGGTTGTGCTGTTGAACCTGTCCCAGGACCACCAGTGCCACTATGCCTCTCCGCAGCCTTCTGGCTTCTCTCAGCTCTGTCTGGCTCCAGAGTCCCCCTGGAGGCAGCTGTAACATGGGGTTTCTCCAGATAGAACACGAAGCCTTGCTCAGCCGCTTCCCAGCCATATGAACTGGGCCTCCCTCACCTATCCTCTGTGGGCCTTGCAGGGCTGTTGTGAAGGTGGGAAGTTCTGCACAGCTCTGCCCATGTGAGCAGCTGGTGCTATCCAAGCCGTTCAAGAGCTGGGCCTTCACTGGGCTCAGTGACCTAGACCCTCAGGAAAGGGCACAGGGTCTGCCTTTGTCCCAGGAGCCACTTAGTGTTCACTGGAGGGAAGGGAGCCCAAAGGGCAGCCGGGGACTACTAGGGTGTGCTTGAGTGAGGCACATTCAGAGTGTCACCTCCTGAGACTGACCCCTCAGGTACCTCCACTGCTGAGTCCCTTCCACACACACGTCTGTGCTGTGCTCAGTGACAGTGCCAGCTGGCCCTTTTCCTGTTGGGGTCCACTGTCACCTGTCCCCTCTTTCAAGCAGGGTTCTACGGAGGGATCAGCCATCAAGGACTACGTGGTGAAGCACTCCTTGCCCCTAGTGGGCCACCGCAAGACCACCAACGATGCCAAGTGGTACACCAAGCGCCCCCTGGTGGTCGTCTACTATAGTGTGGACTTCAGCTTTGACTACAGAGCAGGTGAGGGGCCCTCTGCGCCTGGGCTGGGGTGCAGACCCGTGCACTTAGAAATCTTGCCCCAGGGCCCTGGCAGGTTGGTGGCTCAGGCGTGTTTTTGTTTTTGTTTTTAATCATCGCTTCAGGGTTATGTTTCCCTTCTGTTCTTCGTGACTACTTTTTTTTTCTTTCCCTTTTTAGCAAGAAGGGAGCTTAGAGCCATGTCCAGCTGCTCTTAAAAGTGAAGTAAATTTGAGATTTAGAGGTATTCAGAGGCTGCAGGGCTAGGACTAGACCAACCTCTACTTCAGGTAGGCACGCTGGCTGTGCGACCTGGGCTCAGGCCTCACGGAGCCCCTGGGCTCACGGCATGTTCCAGGGCTCCAAAGCGTGGCTTTTTCAGGAATGCTTTTCTTGTGATTAAGGTAAATCCAGGGCTTGTGCCTTGTTAGAACATCAGTGACAGAATCTTAGACTTCACCTCAGACTCTAAGCTGGAGCTCAGCCGCTTGGCTCACAGCCCTTCGTCCATTCCAGCTACTCAGTTTTGGCGGAACAAAGTCCTGGAGGTGGCCAAAGACTTCCCTGAGTACACCTTCGCCATCGCTGATGAGGAGGACTACTCTACAGAGGTGAAGGACTTGGGGCTCAGCGAGAGCGGGGAGGATGTCAACGCAGCCATCCTGGACAAGAGTGGGAAAAAGTTTGCAATGGAGCCAGAAGAGTTTGATTCTGATGTGCTCCGCGAGTTTGTCACAGCTTTCAAAAAAGGTGAACCAGGACTGAGGTCTCCCCTCAGCAGCCGTAGTGTGGGATGTGGCGCTCTGACCACAGCTACCAGGTCCCCCAGGTCGGCCGGCAGCTCCCTCCCAGTCTGCTGCACATGGGGCTTTCTGATATCTGTGTCCAGGGAAGGGCCAAGGATGTCCCCAAACTCAAAACCACCAAGAAAGCTTTAGAAGAAGTTTTGGAACAATTGGAAATTGAGACTTTAAATGGAGTATCTCTGTGGATCTTGGTTGAGCAAATCACCCTGGTTCTCCAGAGCTGGCTAAATTCTGGGCCGACCACATTGTCTGGTGCCTGCTTCTCGGGGCTTCTCCCCACCATGGTTCACAGGCCCTCAGGCCCAGCTTTCAAGACTCCTTGTCGCTGGGCAGTGCCTTTCTCAGGATGGCCTCCCTGGACAGGATCAAATGGCCCACTAGGCCTGGAGTAGGATCTCTCGGCATCCTCTGTGGCTTTTGTAGAATGGGGAGAGAGGAAGATACCAGTTAGCCAGGGAAATAAACTGCCCATTGTTAGGGTGGAGCTATTGGAGACAAGGTCCTCCCTGTCCCTGGCAGCATGCGACTCTCCCCCTCTGACTGCCCCGTCGTCCTGTTTGGCTGCCTGGTTAGAGGGCCACCGGGGTGTGGGCTTTTTCAGCACTAACACCCTCTCCCCTGCTTGCTTTCCTTGGCAGGAAAACTAAAGCCCGTCATCAAATCCCAGCCAGTGCCAAAGAACAACAAGGGGCCAGTCAAGGTCGTGGTGGGGAAGACCTTCGACTCCATCGTGATGGACCCCAAGAACGATGTCCTCATTGAGTTCTACGCACCATGGTGCGGGCACTGCAAGCAGCTGGAGCCTGTGTACACCAGCCTGGCCAAGAAGTACAAGGGCCAGAAGGGCCTGGTCATTGCCAAGATGGATGCCACCGCCAATGACGTCACCAGTGACCGATACAAGGTGGAGGGCTTTCCCACCATCTATTTTGCCCCCCGTGGGGACAAAAAGAATCCAATTAAATTTGAGGGTGGAGACAGAGATCTGGAGCACTTGAGCAAGTTTGTGGAAGAACATGCCACAAAACTGAGCAGGACCAAGGAAGAGCTTTGAAGGCCTGGAGGGCTGCAGAGGGTGGGAGGCGCCCGGCACACCGAAACTTCCAACAGTGGCGGTCAGGGCGCCTGTGAGAGCAGGCCGGCTGAGGCCAGTAGCCCAATGGCAGTATCACGATATTTTTTCTTTTGGTATTTCACTTCATGCTCTGAATACTGGGTATCCATGAATGACTTGGTAGTTTAGTCCAGATTTTTACAGAGGATACATCTATTTTTATCATTAAGTGGGATTTGGTTTTTAGGGATTTTTTTTTTTTTTTTTTGCAACTTCTGTTTCCTTTGCTGTTTCCTCAAAGCAGATAAGTTGAATCTCCTGTGTGAAAATGCTTTTTTTTAATTTAAAGTTTAAAAAAACCTTTGCCAAATCATGTTGATTTTGCCCTTTATTTTATTGCTGTCTGAGGAATTGTTAGTGTAAGAAGATTGGACTACTGTTACGTGTTAGTTTTTGCTTGTTCCTGTTACTAAATGAAGTAAGAATTGTCACCAAGCACCCTGCTGGGGATGGTATTTTATCTGACCTGTGAGCTGTCCACCGTCCAGGGAGAGGCTGTGCCCCCAAACAGAAGCAGGTGTCGCCGTTCCAGTTTCCTGCAAACCAAGGGCCAGGTGGAAGGGCATGGTCCAGGGTACCCCAGACCTAGCTCAGCTCCAGGGAGGGGCCACCCACTATAGCAGCTCCACCACTTCAGAGCCCTCAGAGTTGGGGTAGAAAAGACCTCAGACACAGATACTTCAGGGTAGTAGAAAGATAGTGCGGACTGTCATCATGGAATAAAAACATTAAAAATGAACCTTAATCACTATATTAGTGAACATCCACTGTGTGTTGGGAGCCTGGAGGGGTGGGCAGGAGCTGGGTGGAGCTGAAGCTGAGCCGGAGGCCTGGCCTTGGCCTTGTGAGCCTCACCTGACCCTGAAAATCACTTTGATTCACTAAGATGGGGGCTTTAGAGGTCTCCCCTGGGCCCTGTGGGTTCTGTGGCTCTGTGTGTGATGCCAGCTTTCCTTCCAGGAGTTACTCATCTCACGGGGTCAGCCGTCTCCATCGTTGTCACCTGCCTGCTCCTATTTTTGACTGAAACAGAAGGGGGGGGGACAGAAATTATTGCATTGGTGGCATCTCTTTGAGCAGTGACCGGTTTGTTGCAGGGGTCAGTGGTGGGTAGGGAGCAGCAGGTCCCAGGAAGGGCAGCCCAGGTGGGCTTTTTCTGAATTATCTATTGACCAAGGAAGACCAGGAATTGTGGGTTCATGGTATCTGCACTCTTGTTCAGTTGAGGTAACCAGGCAAGCTCTTCTTTCCAAAGTGACTTTTGTGCTGAGACTCCGAGGATGAGTTGGCGCTATCACCTGGATGATTGTTAGAAATATGGAATCTCAGCTCGGCACCTGTGGCTCAAAACGGCCAAGGTGCCAGCCATATACACTTGAGCTGTCAGGTTTGAATCCAGCCTAGGCCCACCAAACAATAATGATGGCTGCAACCAAAAAATAGCCAGGCATTGTGGCGGGTGCCTATAGTCCCAGCTACTTGGGAGGTGGAGGCAGGAGAATCACTTGAGCCCAGGAGTTGGAGGTTGCTGTGATGCCAGCACTCTACCCAGGGCAACAGCTTGAGGCTCTGTCTCAAAAAAAATAAAATAAAAAAGAAATAATGGAATCTCAGGATGGGCCCTGGTTCTACTGGGTTAATCTGCACGTAAGAAGATCCTAGGAGAATCCTAGACACATTGAAGTGTTTGTTTTTTTTTTTGCCTTTTTTCTTTTTTATTTTTTTGAGACTTACTTTGTCATCGTTGGTAGAGTGCCATGGCATCACAGCTCACAGCAACCTCAAACTCTTGGGCTCAAGCAGTTCTCTTGCCTCAGCCTGTCTAGTAGCTGGGACTACAGGTGCCCGCCATAATGCCTTGCAATTTTTAGAGATGGAGTCTGTCTTAACTCTTGCTCAGGCTGGTCTCTGCCTCTGCCTCCCAGAATGCTAGGATTATGGGTGTGAGCCACTGTGCACCCAGCCTGACACATTGAAGTTTTGAGAAATATTAGAAGTAAATGTTCAGGCATAGGTCCGTGTGTGCAAAGGCCCTGAGGTGGAAATCAAAATGTATCCTCTTAACTACGGTCTAGAAACCATGTTGATTAAGAAATGCATATTCCTCTATGTTGACTACAGAAGGCAGGAAAGTATGTCAATTATAGTTCAATGTCATAAGTGCCATGGTGAAGGAGTGTATAGGGGCCTCAGAGGACATTTTCCCAAAGGCAAGCCGACTCACACTGGGAGGAGGAAGAGGGAAGATGTGAACTTCCCAAGTGGGAGCATAGCAGGTGCAAAGGGACAGGCATGAGAGAGCCCCCAAGTGAACATGTAGGCCCATAGATAGGGCACTAAGTAGGGACAGGATGGAAGAGGTAGGGCAGGTGAGGGGGCCTGCCGTGAGTCAGGGGTACTTGATCCTGTCTTGCAGGTACATGAGGTGATCAGTTTGAGGTTCAATAGAGTAATAGCATTTATCTGGTGCTTGGCAAAGGCCAGATCTTGTGCTGAGCAATTCACCAGATTGTCTCCAACAATCTGAGAGGTAGATTATATTGTCTTCAGGTTACAGCTGAAGAAGGGGATGGGTGTGGGGCTAACTAGCCCCAGGGGTGGGTCTGGCAGATGGAGAGATGGACTTGACCTCAGGCGTGGTGCTATGGTTTCTCCCATGTGGAAAACCTGGTCCAGTAGGCAGGGAGCAATGGGCTGGCTGCCTCTAGGGTAGGGCATGGACGCTCTCAAGGTTGGGGGCAGGATCTTCAGGATGGGCTGAACAGCTACTGGTGGGAGGATGAGCTGACCTGAGAAGGCTGACAGGCACCATCTCAGCAGCTTCAGCCATCCATATTTCTAAATGGAGGAGTTTTTGTTAATTGTGAAACTTTCAAGCATAAAAAAACTGAATAGAACAGTATAACCAGCACCCTTCACTCATTAAAGGCTGAGTCAAGGACACCTAAAACAGTTGTCAAAGTTTTGCTGCACTTCCTTTGTTCATCTTTTTTCTTTAATGATGCATCCAAGTCATGTTTTACCCCTGTGTACGGAGCCACAGTGTCTTGGCACAGCCACCAAGATAAACAATAACTCATCTGGTGTCTAGTCCCTGGTCACATTTCCCCAGTTGCCCCCAAATGTCGCTCTACAAATGATGCCTGAACTTCTGCCTAACCCTCACCTATTTTGTTTGCCCACAACTTCAACTCATTGCAGAAAGTGACACTTATCTTGCTGAATTTTGTGTGAGTCTGAGGAACATACGTTTTCTATACCCGAGAGATCTGGGCATAGAAAACAATACCAAATCTTAAACTCATCAGTTGAGTGCCTGAGTGTTAGAGACTTGGCATGTATCAGGAATCAAAGCCTCAAGCCAGGCTTTTTTACTGTTCTTTGTGTAACTTTGGGTGAGTTGCCTAACCCCTGGCTGAGTTTATTTTCCCATCTCTGAGACAAAGATAGGGCACTTGTAGGGAGTAAGTGAGCTACTGGGGGATGGGGGGAGATTTGCACTGTCCCTGCACTGGCTCTTCTGAAGGTTTTTCGGCAGTGTTAATGTGATTCTCAGTGAGTGAAGGGAATTTGGCGTACAGAACATCAGGCGGCAACTTGAAGGTCTGCAGAACCCCAAAGCGCTCTTTCTGAAGACCTTTTTGAAAACTTTGTCTCTCCTTCCAGCTGTAATAATGGGCCCGTGGGCCACTGACATAGCATTGTGCAGACATGAGGTAGCTCCCAAGTGGAAGGCATGGGCCTGTGTGTGTAAAATGCAGATTTCTGGGCACTGACCTGGCCTACTGACTCAGCCAGTGGGTGGGAGCCCGGCGTCTATTCAGGAGCTCCTGGCTCCATTGCATGTTACCACCACAATGCAGGCAGGACTGGCCTATCACTGCCATCAGAGAGAAAAGGGAATGCAGGGCAGAGATTCCTCAGAGCCATGGGGCCCGGGCCGGTGTGTTGGGAGTCAAACCAGGGTTCTTCCAAAGACCAGTGTCTCCCAAAGAATGCTGGTGACACTTCTGAAGGAGGTTAATAAGTTTTCCATTAACAAAATTCTGTGAGTTATTTGGCTGGGAAATGCAAGAGCTAACAAAATACTTCTGTGGGGCTCTATTGCTTTTATGTTTTTATTTTTGAGATAGAGTTGCACTCTGTCACCCAGGCTAGATTGCTATGGTATCAGCCTAGCTCACAGCAACCTCAGACTACTGGGTTCAAGCCATCCTTCCTCAGCCTCCTGAGTAACTGGGACTATAGGTACCCACCACAATGCCTGGCTAATTTTTCTATTTTTAGTAGAAATGAGGTCTCGCTCTTGCTTGAACTCCCAAGCTCGAGGGATCCTCTGGCCTCAGCTTCCCAGAGTGCTAGGATTACAGGCCTGAGCCACCACGCTGAGCTGTAAGGCTCTTTGTGAACGCTCTCAGGGTCTGTGGCACAGCCGGCAGGGGATCTCTGAGAGATGTTAGAACCTTTGCCTGGCTTCTTTGACTGCAAATCCCACAATCTGGGAGTTCCACAATGACTGGCTTCCCTAACTAAGTGTTCCTGAGGAAAACCAATTCCTCTGCCCCCATCAGTGTAGGCCAGGGAGGGCTCCAGGAGACCCAAGGGCAAATCTCACCCCAAACGCGTTCCAGTGTCAACTTGACTCCCACTAACTTGGGAATCTAACATTGTTATCTGAAGATCCTATCCGCTGAAGCAAAGGGCTTAAACCCTGAGAGGACACTATTACTACAGCTTTTTGATTCTCATTATAATGAGAATGAAGAGATGGTTATTTTCTACAGCATGACATTTTGGTCACTAACAAGAGTGGTTCCGTAAGATTGCAATGGAGCTGGAAAGTTCTTATTGCTTAGTAATGTCGTGACCCTCATGAGGTCATAGCACAGTTATTGTATTTAAAAATAAATTTAGTATAACCTAAGTGTACAGTGTCTGTAAAGTCTACAGTAGTGGACAGTAATGCTCTAGACCTTTACTTTCAACCAGAGCCACTTCCAGTCCTGCAAGCTTAGAGCATGGTGGGTGCCCTGTACCGGTGTGCTCTTCTAGCCTTCATTACCATATGGTCAGATATGTTCACATACATAAATATCTCAACCATGGGTTAGGGTTGCCTCAGTATTTGGTGCAGTCACATGCTGTGTAGGTTTGTGGCCTCAGAACAAAGAGTCGTGCAGTAGAGCCTGGGTTGCAGACAGTCGTACCATCTGATTTGTGTCAATGCCTCTGTGGTGGTCGTGAAACAACAAAATTGCCTAAAAAAGCATTTCTTAGAAGATATCTTAGAAGGTATTTAAGATGCATTCTGTGGGGGCTGGGGCAAAGCATCCCTCCTTTAAATCTTGCAGAGGGCTTGGGAAGGGACAATGAGAGGCAGGACTGGGAGGCCACTCAGGCTGAGCACATAGTGACTGTACATCTTTCAAATGAATGATGGAGAGTTCTAGATCCCTGGGGCAACCAGGCTCCAGGAGCCGGGCAGGGATAGTGCCCTCTTGCCTAACTCAGAGTCTTCCTTCAGCTGCCACCTCCCACTCTGCATTCTCTGCTTCCGCTTGGCTCAGCTCTCTCAAAGTGAGCCCAGCTCTCCAATGCCACATGCTCTTAGATTATAAAGATCCTGTGGGAGACAGAGGAGGACAAAGGACCACTTGTTAATGAGTAAAGACTGAGAGAGGCGGTCTGTTAGAAAGCTTAGAAACAGAGTAACGTGGGAAAGGAGCCCTTCTCTCAATTCTTTCTGGATTTTCTCTGATGTAAAAAGCAAGAAGGCCCAGTGCACCACCAAACTGTCTTCCCCCAACAGAGGTCCCAAAAGGAAAACCAGACCTCTTAGGAAGAGATGCATTTAGAAGACCAGGTTCTAAAGGTTGAGTTGAAACCTGTGAGGCCTTTGAATCTTCCCTCTCTTCACCTGCTACAAAAGTATCCTACTCAGGGAGCATAGATACCTGGGGCTGGCTCAGGACTTTAGAGCCCTTCAAGGTCACAGGTTGAAAACAGCAATGATCAAGGGACCTGGCAGGTAAAGTAAGCGCAGGAAGGAGCAATAGGAGCAACCAGGGCACATTTGAGGTCCTGTGTCCCACCTGAAAGTGCTGTTTGGCCCCAGGCACTTGTTGCCTGTGGGAATCTGGACCTACTGTTGCTATTCTGGGTTTTCAAGAAAAACCAAGTATTTTTATGTGAAATCTTCCAATTTTGAAATAGATGTAATTCAAATTGTTTTATCAGTATTAGGTGGGCCAAAGGAAGGGCACTTAAGGGTTTGGCTCTGTTTGAAACCTCTGGCCTAAATCAACCCCCCACTTTTTTAAATAGTCTATCTCTGTCTCTCTCTCTTTTTTTTAATTCTTACATTTATTTTCCTTCAAATATATTGCATTTTTCTGTAATGATATGAAACATCTTCACTTCCCTTTTTCCAAGTGTTGAGGTTCAAAAAGCCAGGTCTTGGGTGGCATCTGTGGCTCAGTGAGTGGGGCATTGGCCCCATATACCAAGGGTGGTGGGTTCAAACCCAGCCCTGGACAAACTGAAAAAAAAAAAAAAAAAAAAAAAAAAAGCCAGGTCTTAAATATAGAATAATCTTAATATCTTCAATGCCTTGTGTGTGTGTTGTTTTAGTTTCATATATTAGTTTTTCTTAGGGATATATTCATCGATATTTATATATTTTGCTACACTTAGTTATACAAGTTTTTTGTACTGTT
>CAUYPK010143015.1:0-17913 GCA_963574355.1 Loris lydekkerianus
GCTAGAGCATTTAAGTTTAAATTAGGTTTTAAAAAAGAAAAAAAAAAAAAAAAAAAAAAAAGCAAGAGCATGAGAAAAAGCACAAGTAGGGGAAAGCTTACCTGTTCAGAGAATAAGAAAGTAATAAAGTAAGTGTGGGAACAGGGAAGGAGGATGGAAGTGATTGGATTAATATGGGAAAACGGGGACCAAGCATGGCAATCAAAGAGTAAGAAAGTTACAAGAAAGAGTTAGTACAGGTATTGCATGGTTCAGAGGGGACAAAGGAATTAAGGGCTAGGTCATTGGTCCCAGGGCTGGAAGTCATATAATTACTAACATCCCCAACTACAGCCTTTCCATTATGGTTGGCATAAGGCATGACTGGAAGGAGAGGTCACATAGGTCATCAGGGGTGGGGAAACCTGTGGCCTCAAGACCACATGTGACCCTTCTGATCACCAGGTGTGGCCCCTCAACAAAATCCAAACTTCATAGAATAAATTTGTTTGGAAAATTTGGATTCCATCAAAAGGCCACACTCAAGAACCCAGAAGGCCACAAGCAATTCAAGAAGACAAGTGTTTAAACTAAAGGAATGATGATTCCCCCACCCAGTCCATAGCTTAAAGGAAAAACAGGATTTAGGAAGGAATTTTGAAGATGGCAAAGGTTGGGTATGGCATAGGCTTGGAGGACAGGCACCAGAGGACACCAGGGTGGGAAACCAAACATAGACAGGGCTTTACCTCTTTACCTATTGAACAGTGACCAAAGTAACCCTGAGGGTACTGTGTTTTGCTCACCTTTGTATCACCAGGGTTTAGCACCAGAGAGCTATAGAACTGATTGGAGTGAGAAAGGGCATATTTTCCTCTGTGACTTTAAAGGAGAAAAGGGTGGAGAGTAAATGTGGATAAATGTGAAGGAGAGAGAAGAGAAATTGAAAGAGATTATGCCTGGCAGCCTTCATTTTTCTAGTGAATAGCAGAAGGAAATATATGTGCTGAGAATAAGGAGGGTGGAGGTAAAATTGGGGGTTAGAGAGGAAAAGTAAGCAGATAGAAGAAATAGTTGATGTGAGGCTCTGGTGAGAGGCTTATGAACCAGTGAGGCCTGCCCAGAAAACTGATATCCAGATGCACCTGGGAGGTAGAGGGGGAAGGAGCAGTAGCCTCCCACAGCAGCAACAGCAGGAGCAGAAGCATTGATCACTGTGGCTCTCACTCACCACCTGCGGATGGTGTCCCAAGCATAGCATTGTCTTCATAGCAATCCTTAGAGTGAGTCTGAATGTCTGCATTTTACAGATGAGGAAACTAAGCCACACAGAGGTGATGTAGATGGACCAGACTTAAGAAGGCCAGGTCTGCCTGACTGTGACATCTGGGCTCTTTCTGTGATGGATGGCATTGTCATCTTTTCTTATCTAATCCCAAATAGTCATAAAACTCAGATAAATTACTTAACTTCTGCATGCCTTGTCTGTCTCCTCCACAGAATGAAGAAAATTAAAGAATTGAGAAGCTTTTCTGAGAAGGTAAAAGGCAAGATGGGATTTATAAGAACAAATTAGCATATTATTTGGTGCATCTATAGCCTTTACTATATGTTGGTCGTCATGGTTCTTACTTTTATTAGCATGCCTGGTAACACATTCTGCGTTTCCGCTGGTAACAGCCACAATATCAACAAGAACCAATCCATAGCCTCTGAGCCAAATGGAAACATCACTTCTAGAGGGTTCCAGAAGCTTCTTACTCTATGGTAATTAATTAAGGGATCCTGGAAAAGCAAAATGTTATAAAGTTTCTCTTTCTATTTCTGCTATTTAAAAACAAAAGTGGGTTTGTGGTACTGTGAGGTTTTGAGGGTGAGTTGGGAGGATCCCACTATTTCTACATTGCTGTGGAAGTTACTGAATAAAAGAGACCAAAGGGGATTGGGTGGGAAGCTAACTTTTAATTAGCTACTGAGTATATGCCAGGCACTCAATAAGTCATTTTATATAGCTTATTTTATTTTATCTTTATAATAATCCTGTGAAGTGAGCACTTTTATTTTTCCTGTTTGAAAGATGGTTAAAGCTCATCTTGGTTCACTAAATGAGTCACAGAAGTAACAGGGGGGAGACTGAGAGTTGCACCCGTGACTGTTAGAACCCAAAGTCAGGAGTCACCTCCAGTCTCTCAGAGGCAACATCTGGGTCTTTCAGCCCCGGAGAGAAAAATCCCATCTCCTCTCATCTAAATTCTCTCTTCTTCCATGGCTCCCTCTGCAGCAGCTCAACCAGCCTCATCAACTCTCTGTTCTAAAATCTTGTGAGTTCTTTGTGATCACAGAACCCATTCCCACAACCATAAATTATTTCCTACAGTTTTGACACCATTTATTTCCATAGCATTATACATTCCAACCTTCTGACTATTTAAGATCAAAAGATGTGCTCCCAGGCTCATACTTCACTCCACTCTCAGAGTCAGTACTCCAAATTAGAGCAGCAGAGGCCCCAGCCTGTCATCATCTCTAATGTTGCACGATTCTAAGGATTCAGCATGTTTTATCAACGGTGAGAAGAGAAACAGACTCACGGTAGTGTTGGGGCTTTTGTGGGGGACACAGGAGAAGGCCTGTGATGGGCTGACTGAAGGGAGGTGTTGGGATGTTCAGAATTATCCAGAGAAGGGGAGTTAAACTGGTTTGTTGTGTAAACCCCAGACCAACGGCAGATCTATGAAGGGCCAGAGAAGAGAGAGGAGGTCTGAGTGAGGCACGGTGGGCCCTCCATAATGGAATTACTGGTTCTAGCTGGGGGGAAGGAAGAAAGGTTGTGTGGCTGGTATCCAAGCTGGGCTCAGCAGTCCTGGAACAAATTAAAGCACATATATAGGAGCAGATGGACCACTTCGTGGGGACACACATTGATTCAGCAAGCTTGAAGGGCATCTATTGTTGGATAACCACTCTTTTAGGCCCTGGTAACTTGAAATGAATAAGATAACCATTTATGCTTTCAAGGATCCTGTGATCTAGTAAAATACACAGATGGATTAACGGATGCTTCCAGCTAAGTTCTTTATTATTATTATTATTTTTTTTATTACTATTAAATCATAGCTATATACATTGGTATGATCATGGGGCATCATACACTAGTTTCACAGACCGGTTGACACATTTATATCACACTAGTTAACATAGCCTTCCTGGCAATTTCACAGTTACTGTGTTGAGACATTTACATTCTACATTTACTAAGTTTCACATATACCATTGTAAGATGCACCACAAGTGTATTCTCACCCATCCCCCTCCTTCTACCCCCCTCCCCCCTCCCTCCCCCCCTTTCCCCCCTCCCCCTATTCCTAGGTTGCAAATGGGTTACAGCTTTTTAACTTCTTAAGACTAGGATGAGTGAAATCTTTCTTTCAGTAGAATTCCAAATAGTATATGCATGTATGTAGATACCAGCCCTTACGGGGAGCAGAGCTCAACTCCTACCCTCTCTCCTTCCATGGAGGGTGGGCTCGGGTGAGTGACTATTTCCAAGGAAGAGAACAGGGAAAGGGGGAAACAGCCTCACAGAGGAGAAGTCTGAAAAACACGACTTTTACCAACTGATAAAGGTTTGGGCTTAACTAGTAATGTATGAATGTTATTTTCTTAGTTTTGACAAATACCATGCTATTAATAGCAAACATGCTTTCAACAAAGATGTCTCATCACACAGCTTGACATTTTTTACTTGAAAGACAACATGACACTGACATGAAGAGGCTTTTGCCCAAATATACATACCTGGAAGTGTCTTACTGAACACAGAGCGTTCCTCTCGGAGACACCGCTGCCACAGAAGGGACTGAGAAGGGGGAGTCGTCTGGGCACCCACCTGCTTGGGACTGATGACGGGCCGAGTGGGAGCCAGCAGAGGCTCCTGGGGTGCTCCAGTGTCACTTAGCTGTCCCTGCCTTGCTTCCTCTGTGTGGTTTCCCTAATGTGGGATGTTGTTAGGATTCTGAATACTGCTCCCCAAATACCCAGACCAGGGAGCCATCCATGGCCAGTGCTCTCCTCTGCTGGATGATAAGTATCAACCTTCACAGAGAGTGTGTCACCTACAGATACATGGCAAGTATCTCTGATACCTTATGGTCATCAGTAAATATGTGACTTGTTTTCATGAGCAAAACCTCAGTAAAATAATTGCACCCCAAGCCCTAAAGCCTTATTTCAGCCACTAGTTTCTTTCTTTCTTCCTTTTTTTTTTTTAAGACACCTCTGTCACTTTGTCATCCTGGGAAGAGTGCCATGGTATCACCATAGCTCACAGCAACCTCAAACTCTTGGGATCAAACAATCCTATGTCTCAGCTTTGCAAGTAGCTGGGACTATAGGCACCTGCCACAACACCTGGCTAATTTTTCTATTTTAGTAGAGACAGGGGTCTCACTCTTGCTCAGGCTGGTCTCAAAGTCCCAAGCTCAAGCAATTCACCAGACTCAGCCTCCCAGAGTGCTAGGGTTACAGGCGTGAGCCACTGCACTCAGCCTCAGTCACTAGTTTCAACCTGATTCCTGATAACAGCAATGATCACAACTTCTGACAAGAAAAACATGCTATATGTTAGAGAAGTGGGCAGAAAGATATCTAGGTGCCCATACTCTACCATGCTATACGCTGGAGTATGGGCAGAAAGATATCTAGGTTTGGAGGTACATATACAGCAAAATGTTGCTTGGATATACATTCATGTATGAGGTTGGTAGGGGTACAAATCAGGGAAGAGACTCCAGTCTATATAAAGATAAATGACAAGGGTCTGTATGTGGGGACCACAGTATGGCAGACAGGTAAAAACTTCCGAATGTGTCTGTTCACATGTAAGTGCAGTGTGAGCATGTCTGCTGGTGGTGTGGGAGCACGTGAGTGTGGAAGGGCAGAAGTATGGGGATGGCAGAGCGCTCACTGGGGACTCCGCTGTCACCATCAGTAAATGTTAACATCCATGTGTGGGTGCATGAGTGAAGGCATAAGACTGTGTGTGGAGCCTCCCTTTGTATTGAGACCCTTGAGAAGTGAAGCTATGCTGACATATCACAAGTCTGGTACTATCCTTAAACAGGGAGAAAGAGCCCCTACTCTGGCCCTCCCCTAACTGTCTCCCTCTCAACCATGTGGGTTTTCTGAGGGGCTTGGAAGACATGCCCATCCAGAGCTCATGCTTTTCCTTCCTACACCATGTCCTTGCTTGCTAGGATCCCAGAATTTTCTGCCCAAATGACCCTGAGCCAACTTTCACAACTGTCTCTGGGCCTTTCCTCCAGGTCCACCCTTTTGAGGTAGACTGAGCTGCCAGTGAGGGACCTGCAGCGGCCACTGGGCAGCATTTTTCAGTGAGAAAAGAATATGATGAGAACATGGACAGGAAGGCTAGATGTCTGTACACATGCGTACAAGGCCCTCCGCTAAGTAGGATGAAACCAGGGGTGGGAAGACCAGGAAGCTCCCTCCACACTGCTACATCCCAGGCCACAATGAGGGTTAATTTACCAAAGTAGGAGGACAGAACACATGTTATTGCTTAACAATGGGTTTGCTTGGTTTATGATAGAGTTACTTAGACAAAGGTATGTGAGCCTCCACCAACATCTCACCCCAGGCCCCACTCATGTTAGAGGCAGGCCAGCACAGATGTGCACATGTGTATGCATCCCTGGACTTCTCTGAGCTTCACTAGTCCCAGTGTCCAGCCCTGAGGTCCCCAGGCATAGAGAGGTAGATGGAAGGCAGGGGAAACCGGACCTGCACTTGAGGAGGGTGTGGTTCCTTGAGTCAGCTTACACAAAGGCATCTATCCTGTAGACCTGGAAAGGCAGACAGGCACCTTTACCCGGTCAGTCCCCACCAGCCACATGCACACATCAAAGCAGCATCAGCTGAGCACAGAAACATGGCAGGCCTGGGAGGTCCTGACCTGGACAAGGTACCTACCTAAATACAATGAAGAGCTGGTTTCAGCAACTACACTTGGCCACTGCTAAACCCACAGCGTCCTCACAGCCCCAAACTGATGCCATTCAGATAATTACTCCAAGGTGACAACCAACGTAGGGATGAGAGGCACCTTATCGGAAACGACTTTAGCACCGCTCCAGCTCACAGTCACGCTGCCCTCAATAATGACTTTAACCAATTAGTTTGCTAGCAGTCTGCCTTTTGTAAATCAGTGATGTCAGTGAAATGAATTCTGCACCCAGAAGGGAAGGGCAAGCAACTAGCAATTGCATGGAAATCATTAATTGGGTTGAGCCTTTCAGGTTAAGTGAATTATCATTATTTCCTCAGTTTGGTGGCACTGTGCAGAGACAGGGTCAAACGGGCAGCCCACCACGATTTCCACTCTTCCTGGCATTTGCTCGTTCAGGGAAGGGTACACAGGAAGCATGTGCCTGTGTGTGGCAGAGGGCTGAGGGTGCTGGGCCCCGCCCCTCACAACCCCCTCATCCACATAGTCCCAGGAAGAAACATTCTGCAGAGAGCTGTGTGCGGAACGTGTACACATCGGCAAACGGCTTTCACTCCCAAAATGAAGTCTCTGCCTGCACTGAGGCTCTGAGTAAATGATTCTCTGTTGACATTTTACAAGAATGTATAATTTTTACAAGTTTCACAGGGAGCTGGGCTCAGCAAATACTCCCTTTTGTGAGCAAGATGTATGGTATTAAATAATTAGCCCTTGTATCTGGAAAGTAAATGGAGAAAATAAAGAATATTTTGCCTTTGTTAACAAAGTTAACAACTCCTAAAATCAGACTGCGGCAGAGAGGAAGAAGCGCGTGGATGCAGCTTCTAAGGCGGGGTTCTGAGACTTGAGCACACCCCAGGATCACCTGGAGGGCTTGTTAAACAGGTGGTCAGACCTTATTTTCTGTGTTCCAGCTTTAGTCAATCCGAGTGGGGTATAAGAACCTGCTTTTCTACCATGTTCCTTGGTGTTGTGTACTCTGCCAGCCTAGAGGATACTCTCTGAGGCTACTGCTTCAGGAAATAGTTTTCTTATTTCCAATTACCTATTAAAAATTCATATTTATTTAAAACCCAATACATCATAGTGCTTGACAATTTTGAGACTGCGATCAAATAAATCTAGGCTTAAAGTATGACTCCTTCCTTAACAGCTGTGTGATATTGGGCAAGTCATTTATCTTGTCAGTTTTATCTTCTGTAAGTTCAAATTAATTCCTCACAGCAGTATACAGAAGATTAAAATGGGCTAATACACGCACTTATATAAAGCCACACTACTAATAAGCCTAACTGTTCACTGTTTTTGTTAGTTCTTATTAGTACCAATTAGGTGTTAATATGTTATTTTCCATATTTTCCTCTCCAAAGACATGAATCCTATCTTCACTAATGATTTAAACTTGCATTCACATATGCCTTTGTGAATCTTTGACATCACTTGTTCTTTTAAGCCAACATGCTCGTTACAATCCTGCCCACACTATAAAATTATTTAGAAAACCCTCCACAGAAAAAGTAAATGTAAATAAGTATCTCACGTTGAAATAAAACTCAAGATCAATCTATTTATGAATATCAAAGCAAAAAATAAATCAGCACGTAGAATCAAGAAACACAATAAAAGAATAATGCATCATGACCAGATGTTGTTTACACAAGGAATGCAAAGATTGTTCAATATCAGTAAATCCATCAAACTAGTGCACATTAATAGAGCTTAAGAATAAAATCGTGCCCTGTGTAAAAGTTCACACCTATAATCCCAGCACTCTGGGAGATCAAAGTGGAAGGATAGCTTGAGGCCAGTAATTTGAGGCCAGCCTGGGCACACAGTAAGACCCCCATCTCCACAAAAAAAAAAAAAAAATTACCCTGGTGGTACACGTCTGTCTCTAGGGAAAAAAAAAAAATTAAATAATAAAATCATATAACTATCCCAAAGACACTGTAGAAGTATTGAGTATAATTTAACAACCATTCTTTACAATAAAAATAAAAATCACGGAATAAAATAGGAATAGAGGTATACTTCTTTGACATGATAAAAAAAATTTATCCTAGCCCTAAGGATATGTAAGAGGGCAACACTCAAATACATGTATGATAGTGAGATCTCACTTGACCTTAGTCAAAATCTAAAAAGTGACTGATAGTGAGATACAGTAAGAAATATATATTTGGGGTTTATTCCAGGTTCTTGGCACAGTACTCCTAAAACCCTTGGAATTTCCTAAATGATATAGGTGAGAGGAACATCTTTTGCTATTCATAATAAGACCCTTTCGACCATATCTCAGTTTATGCTAATGAGGGACTCTTAGAGCATGCCAGAGGAACCAACCACGTGACTACAGGGTTGGAACTCTCACCCCCAAACCCTCACTTCCAGGGGAGGAGAGGGACTGGAGATGGACCTAATCACCAATGTCCAATAATTTAATCAATCATACCTATATAAAGGAAGCCTCTGTAAAACCCCCAAACAATAGCATTTGGTGAGCTTCTGGGTTAGTGAATGCATCCACATGCCAGGATACTAGTGTACCCCAACAATATTTCCCTCGATACTGCGAGTCACTATAGCAAATTATTAAACATGAGGAGGAGTTTGTGGGAACCACTAAATGTTTAGCTGGTCACCTGGGACTTGTGACTGGTATCCACATGAGGGCAGCCTTTTAAGATTAAGTCCTTTACCTTATGGAATCTGATACTAACTCCAACTAAATAGTGACAGAATTGAACTGAATTGATAGACACCCAATTGTTGTTTGGTATGAGAAAAAAAAACTACACATTTGGTATCAGAAGTGTTATACGTGTAGAGAAATGGTTTGCTTCTTTAAGATGTCAACAAAAATCAAGATCAAAACAATGGTGTTTGTAGTCATCACTATTATTTAGAGGGGAACCAGGGAAAGCTTAAAGAAATGTAAAAATTGTAAAGGAACAGAAAAAAACTAGGACTCTTAAAAACAAGTTGATGATATAAAGTCTAAAAGAATAAGCTAAAAAACTATCACAATTGTATCCAAAAAACAATTCAGGAAGCTATCGAAACACAAATTAACTTGCAGATATCCACAGCTTTCATATACACAAACCTCCACAAATTAGCAGATCTATATGAAAAAGAAATTCCACTTAGTGTTGTACACATGGAATTGACTAAGAAATGCACAAGATCTGTAAGAATAAAACTTCAAGACTCTTCTGAAGGACACAAAACAAAACTTGAACAAACCAGAAGATGCATGTTCAAAGACAGGAAGATAAAGTCACAGAGATGTCCACTCTTAGTAAGGTGATTTGCAAGTGTAATGCTTTCTTAACAGAAACATTGTTTTTAGTTTAATAATTATACAAATTTATCCTTAAGTACATTTATAAAAATAAATATGTAAGACAACTGAGTAAAGAAAATAACTCTGAAAAAGGAAAGTGATGAGGAAGAACATGCTTATTAGATAGTATAACAGGATCAAGCAATGATTAAAATAATATTGTGCTGGTACAAGAATATAAGACAAACAACTGCATCCAAATACAAAGCCCCCAAGCCAGTCTAAATAAAAACAGGAATACTTCAGTGTATATTGAACGTCTATCTCAAATGAGTGGGTAAAGAAAAAGTATATATTCAACTAATGATATAAAGAGAATTGGATAGCATCTAAAGAAAAAAATTGGTTCTACATCCTATATCATATGCCCAAATAAATTTGAAATGTATAAAATAATGGGAGGAAAAAAATAGAAAATTCTTTACTAACCTTGAGGTGAAGAAGACCTCTTAAGTAATGCCTGAAAATCCTGATGCCATAAAACTCAAAGTCATGAATATGAACATACAACAATGAAACTTTACTTGCAGGCCCAGTGTGGTGGCTCATGCCTGTAATCCTAGCACTCTGGGAGGCCAAAGTGGGTGGACTACCTGAGTTTATGGGGTCAAGACCAACCTGAGCAAGAGCAGGTCCCTGTCTCTAAAAATAGCCAGGCATTGTGGTGGATGCCTGTAGTCCCAGCTACTTGGAAGTCTAAGGCAAAAGAATCACTTGAGCCCAAGAATTTGAGGTTGCTGTGAGCTATGACGCTATAGCACTCTATCCAGGGTGACAAAGTGAAACTTGGTCTCAAAAAAAAGAAAGAAAGAAAGAAGAAAGCAACTTTCCTTAGTAATATACCATAAGCAAAGTCAAAAGACTAATTCCACCTGTGGGAATTTTTTTTTTTTTTTTTTTTTTTTGCATTCAAATTATATACAAAAAAGAAATCTCTCTGTATAAAAAGAGCTTCAAAAAATTAAAGATGAAGGGCCCAATAGAAAAACTGGCAGAGGACATGAACAGATACATGTATTGGCAAAGGTATTTGGAAACAGTCATTTCCAAATACTGACTGCTACGGTTGGAACATGTCCCCCCAGAAGCATGTGTTGGAGACTTAATCTTCAATGCAACAGTGTTTGTAGAGAGATGGGGAATAATGAAAGGCACATTTAGATACTGAGGGCTTCGCCCTCATGAATAAAATAATGCTAATTATAAAGGGACCGAGGCTTCAAGCTCAAGCCCTTGCTCTCATTCACCTCCTCTCTTTGGCCATGGATGACACAGCATCTGGTGAGACTTCCCAGTCTTCTAGAACCACGAACCAATAAACTTCAGTACATTATAAATTGCCCTATGTGCAGTATTCTGTGCACAAAACAGACTAGACACTGACTATGATAGGGAAGGGGTGCAATCTGACAATAGTCATCAAAATTACAAATGCATATATCTGACCTAGTAACTCATCTCCTGGGAATTTAGCATGTTAAAGAACTAGGACATGATGTGTTAAATGACATTTATACAAGATTATTCACTGCAGCACTGCTTATGATAGCAAAAGATTGAAAACAACCCATATACCCATTAGTAGAGAATAGGTTGAATAAATTATGATCTGTTTGTACATTAAAATACCATACACTACAGAAGAAAAAAAAGTTAATGATGATTTCTATCCACAAATATGTTAAGGTCTCCAAGATATTATTTGCAAAGGGCAGGGTGGAAACATTGTTACAGTATGCTATGGTTTATTTCTTTAAAAAAGAAGAAAGAGAATTCACACACATGCACACTAACTACTGCGTGCATTAAAATACCTCTGGAAGGATACAGAAGAAGCTAGTGACAGTAGTTCAGGGTAAGATAAATGGGCACAAGGAGACTTTTTACTGTATTCTTTCTTAATTCTTTCTGTTTATGAACCAACTAAATGTCTCCCTACTTAAAAACTGTATTCAATAAACAATAACAAATGTAAATGTGATCACTGCAGAATGATTTTTTAGAAATTGTTATCCAAAAATATTCTGGTGGTATCTCATCCCACTAACATGTGCGTCCCTGACGTCCCCTTGGCTCTCTCTTGAGCCCCATGTTTCCTTTTTTCCTAACAGGACCTGGGGAAAAGCACAGTGGAGTATCAAGATGCTACATAATTGGCAGCTGTTCTTGAATGTCTTTAAAATTAAGAGGAAACTCACCCCTCTGTCAAAGGCAAGCTAGTATCTTTATATTTTAAATTCAGTACTAAAGCCTTTCTGTTTTCTTATTTTCAGTCTCATTTTCCTAAGACCAAAGTCATCATCAAGCTAGTGATTTTCCAAAACTGATAGAAAAATAAAGGTTAGCATCTCAATGTGGACTGCCATATTCACCGGCAGACCAAAACGAAGTGATCTGAAGTCTCTGAGAGAATGGAAGACTTGCTCATGTAGAAAACTTCCTACATCACTGTGTTACCTGAAGACCCTCAACTCACCCACATAGAAATAATACTGTCCAGATCTGTTATTACATTTTTATAGGAATTCTGCAGGAAAAAATGCCATAATTTAATCCACTGATGGCATTCAGTTTTCTGCTTGCATAAATATCTGCTAAATCCCTTATTATGAATGAACACGGCTGGCCTCAGGTATTAAGACCTCCAGTTCTAATCACTGGAGCCACCAGAACTAATGATTCTGTAATGACTCAAAACTGATAAACTAGCAGGCCACCCTCACCCAGCGCCATGTTCTGTGGACCGGCATTAACAGCACTGGCAAAGAAAGTCAGAATCTATGGGCAATGATCGGGGATTAAAGGATCATCTACCAAGATAAAAGCAACGAGATGAGGATGAAACTAGTTCTAATAAGGTGGCAACAGCACTCTTTCCCCACAGTGGCAGCAATCTCAGTAAATATTCCAGAGAAGGGTGTTGCAGCTTATGTTATTGTTGATGAAAGATATAACTCTAATAAAAATTCAGTGAGTATAAAAAATGTCAGAGATGGTTTCACTTCATGTGTAATAAAGGAAGGCACATAAAAATAACATGTTGCCTTTAAAGAGACTATATTATGTTCAATGCAGGTACTCAACAGCACAAAGCCAGGGACTTAAAGTGTCTGCTAGTGGCACAGGGATCTACAAAAACAAACACCCAAAGTTCAATGTGAACAAAATTTAGATTTGAGCTGGGACTTAGAGAGACTGCTCTGGAAAACCCACTGTCCTTCAAGTAACTGTGACCTGGTAGCTTCCACTGTGTGATTTTCAAAATGAAGGCCTTCAGGAGGAAAAAACAAGTAACAGAATCTGGGGGGGAAACTGAGCTATCTGAAAAGAATCTGCATAAATTGAAGCAGCATCTGGTGACTTCCAAAAATTCAGACAGCAAAACAGAAAAATTAATATTTGAGAGAAAATAGAGTCTTGAATTTGAAATCAGGAGAATGTCAAGTCTGTGGGTCTTAATTGAAGGGTGTTCTACCAGAGAACGGAGTCCTACTTGACATGAGTGATTAAGATTTTGTTCCACCCTCAGTGGAAGGTGCTCTTACCCAGAGAAAAGGACCTGGGATCCTCAGACCTACACTTCCGACTGAAAATCACTCCACCGGGCAAGGCTTTGAGCAACTGCTGGTACCTAGACAGCCTTGTCCCCATCGTTCTTTCTACCACCCCAGCTTCTGTCATCTTCGCCGAGTGCCCTCCCACAAGTGGACTACAGATCAAACCTTCTCCTGAGTGGGGAGTCAGATTCTTTCAAACATGGATCTTTTGTTAAATTATTTTTTAAATACTAATTTTATAACTTACCAATGTTTAGGACAAAGTTTACCTCTTATCTAATAAGAGAAAATAACTTACAGAAATGAGTAAAATTTTAAAGGTATGATTTTAAAGTCTGAGTAATGCAAAATAATCCTCTAAGGATATAAATAAATGTGTAATAACTCTCTCTCTCCCACCTCTACCCCCTACAAAATTAAAAAGGTATTAGTGAATTGACCACAGGTCCAAATAGAAGCAGAAATTAAATATTATTGGTATTAAACCCACCAGGTGAAAGCCAACATAATTAATAGTAAACATCTCATGTTTCATTAGGATTCTCCTTGATGCCAGTATTAAAAAAAAAAAAAAAAATCAATGATCTTCTCAACATAATAGTGAATATGAAAAGCAATTTTAGAAAAATAATTGGTTTTAGAAATGGAAAAAACACATGGATGTAAGTATGTCTTTCTATCACTCTAAAGCTTTATAGGGCCATTCTCAGGACTCATATAACATTTGTAAGAAATAATTACAATTCAAATGATTATTACACCAATTGTTGGTTCTAATCAATACTAGAGGACACAAGCAGAGGAGGGAATTAATTAAACATTCAATATTGCTCCTTAAAAATGAAAGCAAAATGGAGGGAAGTACAAGCATCAAGAACTTGTAGGAGTGAGAAAAGAACACATTCCAGATGAAAGTGCCCAGACTGGAGGGAAGTTCTGCAAAGATTCCCAGAGGGTTTGGGAATTGAATCAGAGACATGGACAGCCTCAGGGGATCTCTGGTCAGCTGGCCCAAGCATGAGTTCTCTGAAGCATGAATTCTTTAACAGCTACAGTAGTGAGATAGAGATATATCTTCTAAAGAGCTTTAACTGCCTTCAGGTATTCTTTAAGAATGGGATTTCTGATCTATGATCAAATAAGTTTGGGAACCACTACATACATGTTGCTTGTCTTTGAAGAACCACAGTATACATTAGCATATCAAAAGTTCTAAGAAGTCCAGCAATAAGGAGGTCTACACAATGTTTAAATTAATGTTGCCCCAACTTCTCTGGCCACATACGCACATGTTATCACTGTTAACAGGAAGAAGAGTTACCTTTAAAGAAGGTTTCTCTCTGGTTTCCTTAGGGTCCATCATGTCTTCTGGAGCAGTTAAGAAAGGGACTTCACCCATCCTACAAGCAGCCCATTCCATGATTACAGACAACTCTAATTACTAAGAGGAAGCAGCACAGTGGACATGCTTTCAGGTTTCAAAGTGAATCTGACTTAATACCCACTTAACACTGTGCACCCTTAGCAACCTCTTTAATTACCTCTGTGCCTCAGTTCCGTCATCTATAAAGTGAGGGTAGTAGTAGCTATTTACAGTTCTGCTATCAACCTTAGAGACATTATTTATAAAGTGACCAATAAATGGCCTGGTGCCTATTAATACTGTGAATAGATGTAACATTTTCCTTTTATTGAGCTAAAGTTGACCTCCCTATAACCTAAACCCATTGAGCCTGGTTGTTCTCCATCCTGGAATCAAACAGAATATAGCTTATGCCACTTCTATCCACAATGTTGCCTTTTTTTCCAAATTAAACATCCTCCATCCTTTTAACCTTCCACTAAGGCTTCCAGGCCCTCCCCTGCCACTTCCTCATTTCACTTTTTTATCTCCAGTTCTGCCATCTACTGTGTAAGGTCACCTCTAAGTTTAACGGCCATGACCTGGCTCTGGGGTAAGGACAGTGTGACTCAGGGGATCTTCCCACTTGGAGTCTGCCATGAATGACCTCTCCCACCCACCATTCCGAATCTTATTCTATCTCACACACCTTCTGCCTTAAATTCTCCTAGCAACCTGGCCCAACATTTGGCTGGGGCACATGAGGGAGTGGAAACAAGTGCCTGAGAACAAACTGAAAGTCACAGAGTGGGTTCTGGGTCCTGGCAGCTACGCTGGGTCACACTTCTGCTGCACCCGACCTCAAGGTGAGCCCTTAGATCATCTACCTAAACGAGATGTTCCACCCCAGGCATAGTCTGTGGGTGGAGCCCACAAGCAGCCTTCCAGCAAGCACTCCAGTGTCCCTAGCATACGACTATACCAGAGCTGGAGGACAGGTTGCAGTTTGGAGGACATCTAAAGTTCGAGTTTACAAAAACCTGAAAAACAGTCTGAAGGACAAAGAGGCATTAACTAGGTTAAAGAAAAAACTTAGGAGGGAGTGGAGAATAAGACAGGGAGCAGCTATGAAGAAGGCACTGAAGCGAAGGCCCCCCTGGCAGAGTGCAGGAAGGGAAGGGAGGGGTGACGTAGAGGCAAGCTTGGCCCGGGGCCTGGCACGTAGCAAGTACTCACTCACACTATGGTTGCGGAATTAAGTCAAATTGCATATTTTCTTTGGAATCACTCTTCTGTTTATTTATCTTTAACCGGAGTGCAGGAAATAGACATTCCTATGTTGGACCCCAGGTGTACAACTGGGTATCCCCACACCTTTACAGAGCACTTAAAAAATTATTTATGTCTTAGTTCATTTTATGTTGCTATTATGCAAAAGAATACCCAAGACTGGGTAACTTATAAAGAAAAGAGATTTACTTAGCTCACAACTCACCCCAGGCTGGGATGTTCCAGGGCAGGGCCTGAGCTTCTGGCAAGGACTTTCGCACTGCATCACAATGGGCCAGGGAAGGTCACACAAGAAGAAAGGAAGCCCAAGGAGCACCAGAGCTTTAGGGTAACCCAGTCTCTCAGGAGCCAACCCATCCCGCTAGGAATTAATCTAGTATCCTAAGAACTTGCTACCCTGAGAACATCACTAAACCACTCACAAAAGATCTTCCCCCATGACCCAAACACCTCCCACAGCCCCACCTCCCAACACTGCCACTCTGGGGATCAAATTTCAACACTGACTTTTTCAAATTATTATTTCAAAAAGTTAAGGGGGTACAAATGTGTTAGGTTACATGGACTGCCTTTGTAAGGCTTGAGTCAGGGTTATATATCACCCTGCCACAGTTAGAATGGCTTGTTTGTTTTTTTTTTTTTTGAGACAGTGTCTCACTTTCTCACCCTCGATACAGTGCCATGGTGGTCACAGCTCACAGCAACCTCAAACTCTTGGCCTTAAGTGATTCTCTTGCCTCATCCTCCCAAGTAGCTGGGACTACAGGTGCCCACCACAATGCCCAGTTATTTTTTTGTTGTTGTTGCAGTTGTCATTGTTGTTTTTAGCAGCCCCAGGCCTGGGTTCAGACCCACCAGCTCCAGTGTATGTGGCCGGCCCCCTAACCACTGAGCAACAGGTGCCAAGCCTAGAATGGCTTTTATTAAAAAGTCCAAAAAGAATAGATGCTGGTGTGGATGCAGAGAGAAAGGAATGCTTAGACACTGTTAGTTGAACTGCAAATTAGTACAACTTTTTTTTTTTTCATTAAATGTTCCTTTTTATTTACTTCTTTTTTATTAAATCATAGCTGTGTACATTGATATGATCATGGGGCATCATACACTAGCTTCATAAACCGTTTGACACATTTTCATCACAATGGTTGACATAGCCTTCCTGGCGTTTTTTTAGTTATTGTGCCAAGACATTTACATTCTACATTTACTAAGTTTTACATATACCCTTGTAAGATGCACCGCAGGTGTAATCCGACCTATCCCCCTCCCTCTACCCCCCTCCCCCCTCCCTCCTCTCCCTTTCCCCCTTCCCTCTATTCTTAGGCTGTAACTGGGTTATAGCCTTCATGTGAAAGCCATAAATTCGTTTCATAGTAGGGCTGAGTACACTGGGTACTTTTTCTTCCATTCCTGAGATACTTTACTAAGAAGAATATGTTCCAGCTCCATCCATGTAAACATGAAAGAGGTAAAGTCTCTATCTTTCTTTAAGGCTGCATAATATTCCATGGTATACATGTACCACAATTTGTTAGTACATTCATGGGTTGATGGGCACTTGGGCTTCTTCCATGACTTAGCAATTAGGAATTGGGCTGCAATAAACATTCTGGTACATAATGTTATATTATATATTATATATGATTTGTTATATTATGATTTTTGGTCTTCGGGGTATAAACCTAGTAAAGGAATTACAGGATCGAATGGCAGGTCTATTTTTAGGGCTGTAAGTATTCTCCAAACATCCTTCCAGAAGGAACGTATTAGTGGGCATTCCCACCAGCAGTGTAGAAGTGTGCCCTTTTCTCCACATCCACAACAACATCTCTGGTTTTGGGATTTTGTTATGTCAGCTACTCTTACTGGGGTTAGGTCATATCTCAAAGTAGTTTTGATTTGCATTTCTCTGATGAGTAAGGATGATGAGCTTTTTTTCATGTGTTTGTAGATCGTGCATTTGTCTTCATTAGAGTAGTTTCTCTTCAAGTCCCTTGCCAACCCTGAGATGGGATCACGTGTTCTTTTGTTGCTAATACGTTTGAGTTCTCTGTGGATTCTGGTTATTAGACCTTTATCGGAGGTATAACTTGCAAATATTTTCTCCCATTCTGAGGACTGTTTGCTTCCTTTACTTGCTATGTTCTTGGCTGCGCAGAAGCGTTTTAGTTTGATCAGGTCCCAGCAGTGTATTTTTGCTACATGCTGTTTTGATTACTATCGATTTATAGTACAGTCTCAGGTCTGGTAGCGTGATTCCTCCTGCTTTGTTTTTATTGCTGAGTAATGTTTTGGCTATTCGAGGTTTTTTCTGATTCCATATAAAACATAGTGTTATTTTCTCAAGATCTTTAAAGTATGACAATGGAGCTTT
>CAUYPK010143016.1:0-21922 GCA_963574355.1 Loris lydekkerianus
TTTTCTCCCATTCTGAGGGCTGTCTGCTTGCTTTACTCACTATGTTCTTGGCTGTGCAGAAGCTTTTTAGTTTGATCAGTTCCAGTGGTGTATTTTTGATACTGCTTCAATTGCCTGGGGAGTCCTCCTCATAAAATATTCACACAGGCTGATTCCTTCAAGAGTTTTCCCTGAACTTACTTCAAGTATTTTTATAGTTTCATGTCTTAAGTTTAAATCTTTTATCCAGTGAGAATCTATCTTAGTTAATGGTGAAAGGTGTGGGTCTAGTTTCAATCTTCTACAGGTTGCCAGCCAGTTTACCCAGCACTATTTGTTAAATAGGGAATCTTTTCCCCCCTGAATGTTTTTAATTGGCTTGTCAAGAAGTGACCATTCTTATCCTTCCTTACTTTTGTTGATTTAAAGCCTATTGGTTCTGCAAATAGAATTGCAATGCTTGTTTTTTTCTGATTACCATTTGCCTGAAATATGGATGACCATTCTTTCACCCTGAGTCTATATTTGTCTTTTAAGGTAAGATGTGACTCTTGTATTCAGCAAATATCTGGCCTGAGTTTTTGTATACAGTCATCTAACCTGTGCCTCTTTAGAGGACATTTTAATCTGTTCACATTAATGGAGAATATTGATAAGTCTGGGTAAAATTTTGGGTATTGAGTTTTTTAAAAGTCCAGTGTACTTTTTTAATCCATTTGCCACTGTGGAAGTTGGAGTTTGATCGAAAGTTTCTGAGTGAGTTTACTTTTGTGGTAGAGGATTGGGCTGTTCATTATGGAGGATAGGTCGGAGAATATCCTGAAGAGCTGGTTTGGTTATGGCAAATTTCTTCAACATATGAATGTCATTAAAGTATTTAATTTCTCCATCATAAATGAAACTCAGTTTAGCTGTATACAAGATCCAGGGTTGAAAGTTATTTTGCTTTAGGAGATTTAAAGTCGATGATCACCCTCCTCTGGCTTGAAATGTTTTAGCAGAGAGACCTGAAGTCATTCTAATATTCTTCCCTTTGTAGGTAATGGATTTCTTATGTCTGGCTGCTTTCACAATGTTCTCCTTCATATTAACTTTAGTAAAGTTAATTATGATATGCCTAGGGGATGTCTTGTTGGGATTGAGTTGTGCTGGGGTTCTGAAATTCTCTGCTATCTGAATTTCAGAATCTCTTGAAATGTCTGGAAAATTCTTTTTCAAAATTTCATGGAGAAGGGCCTCTGTGCCTTGTGAGGGCACTTCTTCACTTTCAGGGATTCCAATGAGGCAGATATTAGCCTTCTTCGAATTATCCCAAAACTCTCTGAAAGAATGATCTGTTTTTGCTCTCCATTTCTCTTTCTCTTTGAGAGTTTCGAAGCATTCAAAGGCTTTGTCTTCAATGTCAGAAATCCTTTCTTTTGCTTGGTCCACTCTGTTACTGAGGGATTCTACTGTATTTTTCAGGTCTTTGAGGGCTGCAAATTCTTGCTTTAGTGCATCAACATCTTTGGTGGTTTTGTCTTTAAATTTGTTAAATTCTTGAGACAACTTTTGAATTTCTCCTCAAATTTCTAATTTCGACTTTTGAATTGCTTCTCGAATTTCTAATTCCAAATTTTTCTCCATTTTATTAATCTTGTTTGCAATCCAAATTCTGAATTCAATTTCTGACATCTCAGCCAGATGTTTATGAATGGGATCTTCAGTTACATCTGCCATATCTTTCCTTGGGGGGGGTGGGGGGTGTTGATCTATTCTGGTTATTTGTGTTACCAGAGTTTTTTCACTGATTCTGCCCTATGATTGTTTTACACCATTTGATTTTTCCCCTGGAGCTTTGTTGAGGACCCATGCAGTGCTAGAGCCTGAGAAACTGGGGACCTGTTTGGTGTGGTGGGGCTAAGTGGTTCTGTCTTGTTTTCAGCTGGTCTCTGTCCGATCCTAGTGAAACAGTTACTCTGGGTTGAATTCTCAGCTATGGAGACGTACCAGCAATTAAGTCACCCCTCCCCCCACAGGCAACAATTGGAAAAGGAAAATCAAACCGTTCTACAACCACACACCCCAGGGCACCACCTGAATAGTCCTCAGGCAATTGGCTCAGTTCAAAAGGTCTAAATCAATTGTCTCAGTCAGCACCTGTCTCATGTGGGAGAGTTTAAAAGGTCTCTGGCAACTGGATTGCAGGGGTCTGGTGACTACTCAGATATGGCTTGCTCCAGTGCTCTGTGGAGTCAGGAGGACCCACCCAGCAAGTAGATTAGTCTGGGAAGGTTGATGCCTCCTTCCCCGCCTTGTACCTCTGTCACACCCAGTCACTGATAGTCCTGCAGGGTTTTGACCCAGTTGCCTCTTGTGAATAGATACTCCAGGGGGTTGCACCTGCCTGAATCATAAGGAAAACTGTTTCTGCTCAGCCAGGCCGCTGCGCTCTTCCTCTATCTATCAGGGGGACATGAGGCCTGACAACCTCGGGCGCTTGATGGAGGCTGGGGGTGTTCACTCAGTTTCAGCCCCACCCCTGATTAATGTTACTGACAGAACAGAAGAGAACAATTTTGCGGGAATTTATTTCTGTTTCTACTAAATTCCCCCTGCAGAAGAGAAGCTGTTTTGAGTTCCCAGATCCTGCGCCTCAGGCCCTGTCTTTACTCCTACAGGGTTGTATTCAGTTAGCTGTTAGTTCTAGTCTTCTGCCTTCCTTTGTCTATAGGCTGATGATCCCCTGAGGACTGGGTGCATCTTAGGCTCAGTAAAGTGGTTCTCTGGGTCAGCTCTGCCCTGGGAATTTCCTGGCTCTGTGCCTGCATTTTCTAATCCCCACGCTTCACCCAGGCCAGTACCACCTCAGGCAAACCCTTTATTCACTGGGCCTGTGTTTCTGTCCCAGATCTGTTCTGAGGTGGTTGCCACCTGAGAAGATGCCTGGCCTCCTCTGGTTGCCCAGGGTGTGTTTCTTCAGAATATCCGGGAGTGAGCCCTATTGTTGCCAAAAAAATGGGTGTTGCTCTGTACCTCAGGGCACCGCCGCTCCGGTGTGGTTCCCTCTCAGCTGACTGTCTTCTCCTCATTCCTGTGCCACAGAATCAGCACTGACCAGTCCACACCCCTCAAAAAATCACCCAAGAATCTGGATTCTTGAGGGACAGGCCTCCAGACCTTAGAGTGAGAGTGGATAGGAGTGCTGGGAGCTCAGAATTGCAGGTAGAGAATATATACAGTTTTATACAGTTTTATGCCTGGCAGGAGAATGCTGTGGCACCCTAGTAGGTCCAGTTTTTAGAGGGTCTCTCCTGTGGAGTGTCGTGGGAGGAACTTTGAATTCTGCTTGTTTGTTTGTGATGCACTCTGAGCCATTCTCATGGGGGAGAGGACTCCTATCCATTTGGTGATGGATTTTGTACCTTTTGTTTGTATCCTCGGGGTTGCAGCTCGCCTCAGCGAAGTTGATGCACGTTCTTCAACCTTCTCTCTTGGTGCAGCTCTATCCACCAGGTTACTTGCCAAATTTTTGTCCTTTAAATATCCTTTAGGACGAGAGCCTCTGTAGAAAGCTGGCTTCAGTCAGCCATCTTGTCTCCGCCCTCTCTTCTGTATCATTTTAGTCTTTTAACAACTTTCATTGTGCTATACATTGTGCTTTCATAGCTACCACTTTCATTTCATGAAACCTAAATTATATAAATTGGATTTTAAGATGTAAAGTGTGTGGTAGGTGAATTATATTGAAAACATTTGTACACAGCATATTTCTACAGGACCTTTTAATTAAAGTCTTTTCTTGAAGTTGCTTCTAATACTAAAGCTAATATCTCTTAGTATCTATAGTTTTTGGAATGTGGGTTTGAGTTTAGTGTTTATGGAATGGGAAAATTATATACATTTGTCAGAAATATTCAATCTTATCACTCTTGGCTATTCTCAAATATTGCAAAAGCTCTTCTTAAAAATAATGACTTCATATTATTCCTGCATAGTTCTCCTTTACATATAATGACATGATTTTTTTTTTTTTTTTTTATGGCTGATATAGGAAGCGTTATTCCTGACAAGGTGTCACAGCAACACCAACATCTTGCTGACCAGTCTAGCTGGGCTTTGACAGCTTCCTTGAGGAAGAAAACAGTGTGATAAAGATAACAACATTAAGAGTGCCTACAAGAAATAAGAGGTGACAAAGCTCATTTAAGACATATTATAAAAAATTCCAGACCCTTTTCTGGGTTTCACCTTTAAATTCTATTACCCAAAGCATCTCTTTTTAACTTAGTCAAATTATTTTAATAATTAATTTACTCATCACTTCTACAGAATAATCACCCTTAGTGAACATAACCTAGTTCTATGACAGGTAGAATGTGACCAAGCATGGTTTCTGGCTTAAGAAAGATAGAGCAAATATACAAATACATCATGTAAACATTTGAAACATTTGGCTCAAGAGGCGCAAAAGTCCTTAAGAAGGAATGATGAGTCATGTTAGAGAAATTAGGTAAGAATTCATGAAGGAAGAAGAATTTTAAAATAACCCTAACTATAAGCACAGTCAATGGTTGGATGGAAGGCATTTCTGAGATATGTGAGGACATGAGTATAGTGAATTGAAAATTTATTAATTCTTTCATGCACAAATACTTAATGAATGTCTTGTTCTGAGGCCATATTCTACTAGGTTTCATGCATACATTGACAAACAAAATTGACATGGACTGAGCCTTTATGGACCAAGTTATAAACTAGCAGAGATAGGCAGTAAACAGTAAACAAGCTATTAACATAATACTTCAACCTGCCTTAGGTGCTACAAATGTTTCAACAAACAACAAGGAAAACAAATAACATGGAAAACTAATAACAAAGGAGGCCTATTTTAGATTATTAGAAATTGCTGAAGGAAGGAGATTAAACTTCAGACCTGAAAAATAAAAAGTAGCTAGATAGGGAAAGAAAACATCAAGAGGAGAAAGCATTCCAGAGAAAAATAGCATGTGCTACAGCGTAGAAGTGGTGTAGAGCTTGTGTCTGAGAAACTGAAAGATAGGAGCACTGAAGGGTATGGAGGGAGGAGTCGAATGAGCTGTGAATGAAGAGGCAGATAGGGACTTGGATTATTATGCAGGAGATTTTCAGCTGAATAAAGATGTTTGGTTGCTACTTGGTATGTGATAGGAAGACATGAAAAAATTAAACAGAGATGTAACATCATCTGATTTATTACTCTAGATGCCATATGGAAATTAAATGCATGGAAATAAAGCATACAAGTGGGGAAAATTGGCAAGAGGCTGTTATAGCAGTCTACATGAGAAATGATGGTGTTTAGATTAGAGTACCTGCAGCTGAGATGGAAGTTTATGAAGTCAAGACATAGTGCCTAGGATTAGGTGATGGTCATAGAGATGTGAGGCTGCTAAGACTGGTTAGACACGGGGCCCAGACAAGTCATGTGATCAGCTCCACACCATGTACTTCCAAAGTTCTCTCTGACCTCTGCAGACAGTGAATGCCTTTGGGGCTCATTTTAGTCATCATCATTTCTCATTCATAAACCCAGAATAATAATTTGTTGAAGGAATGAGTTTAAGATAAAGTTGGTAATATTATTTGGTTTTCTGAGGATATTAGAGGGAAAAAAAAACAATAGCTTAAACAGATTTAAGCAGCAACAGTTTAAAAAGAAATGTTTGAAGAACAAGCCAAAACATTATACGTTAATCTATAAATAGTTTAAAATTACTTAGGCTTGTAAATTTTTACGTATTTAACAATTCAACAAAATTATTTTTTAGATATATTTTAGAGTGTTTGAATCAAATAATATTGAATTAAAATTTGTTTATCCGCTAATATACAAATATTATATAATTGATCCAAGTCCCGTAAGTTTGAAGTTTTACCTAAATCAATTTTTGGTCTCACAGGTAATTTGGAGTATGAGGGCATTGGAGAGACAGAAGACCCAGTTTATATTCATCCTTCATGGTTAACCTGTGGGTCAGTTCAACTCCACAGGCTTCCTTTACGCAAATCATTTCAGATATCCTTGGAGTGTGGCTAATGTGTGTTCAGAGCTCTCCTAGGCCCTGCAGCTATATATTTAGGAAAATGGTAGAGGAACCTGCATTCAAGTACTTTACAAACTGGGCATATTTCAGGCACTCAAGTAAGTTGAATTGCTTAAGTATATCGTCTCTTAAATGGGAAATGTTTTAAAGCCTTTATTAAAGGAGCTCTCACTGCACAAGTAGGAATGGTGCACATATAGTAAAGTGAGTCAGAGGAAGATTTAGGGTAAAAAAGAAATAGAACTCAGTCTTCAAGTATTTATGAAAATATGGGATGGAGGGGCATCATTTAGTTACCTGCCATAAAGGAAATACTTAACAAAAAATGTGGGAATTTGAAGTAGAAAGGCCCACTGTACTGTACTACCCATTTCCTCTTCTAATGAAAACTGCTCATTTCCAGCCTTTGTTTGTAGGCAGCCATGTTTCACCACATAGTCCTTCATCTCTGCCTTCCCTGTAGAGAGAAGCAGAGAAACTCTGAAAGAGCAATCTTGTGGTTCCCAGAGCTGCCTAGGATTCTTAGTGTTTTGTTAAAACTTAGTGTTTTGTTCAGTGTTATCTCAGGGTGTCCCAAAAGTCACCCCTCATGTCATCTTACATAGGAAAAAATGAGAAATTCTAGCTAAATGTACATTTATTTACAAAATATTCATTAAAAATGTTGTAAAATATTTACGGAATATTCACTATGTGTTGGCCGCCTCTTTGAAAATTTTTGGGATATTTTGTCTGGTCTACATATATTTCTGAAATAAACTCCTATCTTTTTGAAGCAGATTGAATTTAGCCTTCATACTTTGCCATCAAGAAAGAAAACTAAAAATAATGTTGATCAGTTTATGCAGGAGAAAATGAAAACCCATTTAAAAAAAAAAAATAGGGAGAAAGAAATCTTATCCAGTTCAGTTAAAAGATGGCGCTAACTATTATTACTTTATTTAATAAAATTAGAATAAATTATATAAAAATATTATTATAATTTGGGAATAAACTATCTCTAAGGGATTAAAAACTTTGTTAAAACTCTTATTGCAGCTTCCAAATGTTGTATGCTGTTCCAGGTCATGCCCTGGACCTCTGGATGGCAAAGTGGTGGTGACCAGAAATGCTCTGGGAAGCCTGCTGCAAATTGATTCCAAGGCCTTGCCCCCAGACATTCTGGAGAAAGTCTAGGGTATAACTGGGCACCTATAATTTGAACAAGGTAGGTTCAAAATTAAATTACAAATTTACAGGTAATTCTGACCCACATTCTGTCACCCACAGGCTGACACCACAGCCCTGCCCGGTGACCTCAAGCAGTTTTGACTCAGATATGCACTCAGATATCTTGAAATGTATGCCTTTCTGCTAATAATATTTCAGTTCTTGCCTCTGGAATTCTAAACAAAGAAAGATTTATTTTTATTTTGCTATCTTCTCTGCTGGCAATAGCACAGTAATATTTGAGTCTTTAAAACTGGCCTCACCTGGTATTGCTTCCTATGGAAAGCAAAATATAAGCAACCTATCATTTTAGAAAACTTAAATCGATATTCTAAGGCAAACATGGCATCAGAGAGGCTCATGTGAACTTTCCCCTTTAGGAAAGATCAAATATGGGAACTTCTTTTTTAAAATTATTATTAGTAGCACAGTGGCTCACTCTGGTAATTCTAGCACTCTGGGAGGTCAAGGTAGCCACTATTGCTTGAGCTCAGGAGATCGAGACCACACAAGCAAGAAGGAGACACCTCCCTACTATAAATAGAAAAACTAGCTAGGCATTGTGGCAGGTGCCTATAGTCCAAGCTATTTGGGAAGCTGAGACATAAGGTTTGCTTGAGCCAAAGAGTTGAGGTTGCTATGAGCTATGATACCTTGGTACTCTACCCAAGGCAACAGAGTAAGACTGTCTCAAAAAAAAAAAAAAAAAAAAAAAAGTAGTTACTAAGACACCTAATGCAACAATATTTAAAATGGGACATTTCAACAGCAACAACAACAACAAAAAATAAATGGACAAATCATAATGATAAATATTTATGAGGGACAATGTTGTTTTGAGGTATGTATACAAAATGGAGTAATTAGATCAAGCAAACTAATATACTCAATCCTTTTTTAATGATGAGATGTTTGAATTTTACTGTCTTAGTTATTTTGAGATAACTTACCTATCTTTTTTTAATGATGCTATGTTTGAAATTTACTGTCTTAATTATTTTGAGATACACTTTTGTTTTTTTGAGACAGAGTCTCACTTTGTTGCCCTTGGTAGACTACAGGTACCCACCACAATGCCTGGCTATATTTTTAGAGATGAGATCTCACTCTGGCTCAAGCTGATCTCAAACTTGTGAGCTCCAGCAATCCACCCACCTCAGCCTCCCAGAGTACTAGGATTATGGGGGTAAGTCACCATCCCTGGCCGAGATACACATTCTTATTGATTACAGTCACCTTATTACTGTGCAATATATCTCAAACCCTGTTACTCCTATCTGAAACTTTGTACCTTTTGATTAACAACTCTCATCTCTCCATCCCCACTCCCCCTAACCTCTGGTAACTATCCTCTGTTCTCTACTTCTACGGGTTCAACTCTTTTAGATTCCATATGTAAGTGAGATCATGGAGTATTGTTTTTCTGTGCCCATCTTATTTCTCTTAGCATAATGTCCTGGAGGTTAACTCATGTTAAAGACCAAATAGTATACAATTGTGTACAGATACCACATTTTCTTTATTCCTTTGGATATTGATGGACAGTTAGGTTGATTCCATATCTTGGCTATTATGCATCATTGTACAATGGACATGGAAGTGCAGAAGTATCCCTTCAACATACGGATTTGAGGGTTTTGGGGGATATATATACTCAGAAGTGGGATCACTAGGTCACATGATAGTTAACATTTTTAGTTTCTTAAAGAACATCTATACTGTTTTCCATAATGCCTGTACTAATTTATATTCCCAACCATACACAGGAATTCCATTTTGTCCTCAAGCTCACTGACACTTGCTGTCTTTCATCTTTCTGATAAAAGCCATTCTAACAGGTGTGAATAATACCTCATTGTGGTTTAAATTTGCAATTCCCAAATGGTTAGTCATGCTGAGCATTTTTTCCTTATACCTCTAGGCCAATGAATACTAGAACTTCTGTGACTAATTTTTTGCTCAGACTCCTCCAGCTTATTCCATCTTCTTTTTATAGGAAGGATAAAAATTCCAAACAATAGAGATATTTATTCATTGAAGCTCTAATAATATTTAACTTTTTGCCACACCATTTTGGATATACATTTTGCATTGAAACATACTTAGCATAGATCATGGTTAAATCATAGGACTATGTAGTTTGTAATCATTACAAATCCCTGGTCTGTAGCCTTGGTTAGAATCTAATTATTTATTTCTTCATTTTCTTGATCAACTGTAATTAACCACAGTGTTATTTGGGGCAGCCAGCGTCCCGGTTTGCCCAAGACTGAGAAGTTCCCAGGACATGGACTTTGATATCTAACCCTGGCCAACACCCCCTGGCAATCTGGAACAAGTTGGTCACCTGAGGCTCATCAGACCTCTTTGACTGTATTTTTCTTACTTCTAATGAAAAATTTAATTTCCTACTTTATAGAGACTGTCGGGTAGAAAATCTCTCAACTTTTTCCCAACCCCTTAAAAAGCATTTGGCCAGGGATCTGGCTTCATTAGTTATCTCCCTTCTGCCATGTCTCCTCCCTCTTTGTATCTCACAACTCCTTCCCCTCAGCATGGTGCTAAAGAAAATTTGCCAAATCTGAGCATGCTCAAAGGAAAGCATCCCTCTGTGACTCTGAGGTTGATAGAACCTTTTCTTCCATTCCTACACTTTTGTAGCCTGTAGGAGAGCTTGACCAGATCCAAGGGAGGTTTTATAATTTTCTCCTCATTCTGTGACTTCTTCCTAAAATGTAATAAACTCCCTTTTCTGTTCTTATGTGTAGGCCTACTCTCAGCCACAGAAGACTCATTGAAATGCATTTCTTGAGGGATGCTGCTCTTTCTTGACTGGATAGACCCTGCTTTTTTTTTTTTTTTCTTTTAACTTGTCAGATTTTTTTAAAATATATTCTTTAACAATATAAATATGTTCAAGTGTATTTTCCATCTTAAACAGAAAGCGTACTCTTTTGATACTTGAGCATCTCTTACCTTGTCTCTCTCTTTCCTTTCTAGTTATTTATTTCAAAAAAGAAACGTGCCTTTTCACTCTTCACTGTCTCCGGGAATTGTACTGTGCCCTTTCACTTCAATGCACTCCAACAAACCTGTTTTTCTATAATCACCAATGATCAGCGTGTTGCTAAATTTTATGAAAAATGTTTTACAGTTATCTGTAATTTAAAAAATAGGTTTATTTTGTAAAACTAAACTACTGTAACTTATAAGGAATAAGAGTAGAAAATCATCCATAATTCTGCTATGCAAAATTAGCTATTCTCTGTGGCTTGTGTAAAATTTACAATTCTACAAACTAGTTACAGTTCCTCTTTCTTAAAATTCTAGTTGTATTTATAATCCAGTGGAAGTTTTTTTCTCAATCTTTTTTGTTAAAACCTCATGTAATACCCAATGTATACTCTTATATTGATGATTCCAGCCTTACTTTTCACCTTGCTGTTTCATTTAGGTATTTTCCCATACTGAGTTTTTGTTTTTTCCTAGCACCACAACCATATCTACAACCTATGTTATAAGGCCTGCCAAATCTCCTTCTACATTTCAAGTTCCACACAAATTTTCTGCAAGTACCACAATCTCTGCACTGCCCCAAACTGATTTTAACATCTTCCCTTTCTCCCCTCCCCTATAGTGATGACACAACTATCAACCTAGTTATTTGGTTATTATTTTGATTTCTCCTCCTTACCTCCTATATCTAACCAGTTACCAATCCTTACCTATTAAATTGCCATCAAATTTCTTTGATCTATCCCTTTTGCTCTCCTAAGTATGGGCTCTCAACTTTTAAAAACCGTATTTCTGCAATAGTCTTCTAAATGAAGTCTCTGCCTCTAAGCTTGGCCTTTTTCAATCAATTCTCCACACTGCTGCCAAAGTTGTCTTTTGAAAATGTAAATCTGAACATTGTGGTTAAGATCATAGGCTACTGAGTGAAACAGATCTGGGTTTATTAGTCAGTCCAGTATTTATTAGCTGAAACCCTGGGCAAGTTGTTTAACCTCTCTAAGCCTCAATTTCCTCATTGACAAATTGGGATTATAATACCTATCTCAGATCATTGTCTTGAGAATTAAATAAGTGATCTGTACAGTAGATGCTTCTATTATCATGGTTATTCTTGTTATTGTTCTTGTTGATACTTATTATATTATAGCTCTGCCTGCCCAGCTAAAGTCCTTAAATGCTTTCAAAAATCTTAACCCTTTGGGTGATACACAAGGCTTTTTATAATAATGCCTTGAGTTCTCCAACCTCATTTCCTGTATTTTCCTTTCTTTCTTTATCTTCTAGTCATAGTGAATTATTTGTAGTTTTTATGACAGTACTCATTCATTTTTTTTTTTCTCTTACTTTTGTACATTCTTTAGTATTTCTCGGCTTTACCTGTTAAAATCAATACATTTCATTCTTCAAAGTAAAGTTACCGTTTAATCTTTCCTATAGTTTCCTAAAGAATTTCCCTTCCTACCACCCTTACCATGGTCTAGATCAAGGCCCTGTTTGTTCTCTTAACTTCCTGTACACACATAATTCTATCACTCCATATTATTCAACATATCTCAATTATTTTACTCAACAGGCTGTGTATATCTTGAAGACATCAAAAGTGTCTTATTAATCTTTGTTACCAGTTTATAAGCCAGCAGCCGGCAAATAGTAGTTAGTACTCAAATGTTGAATTGTATGAAGGTTTTGGATGTTAATAAGGACAATATCCCAACATGGAGATGATATAATATTGTATAATAAAATTATTAACGACCATTTTAAAATAAATAGACAATTAAATACTTTAAAGACTGTTATAGAGAGGAAATTGTATAGTAGTTGAAAATCTTATGTGGTTTGGAAAATGTCAAGGGAAAGATAATATTTTATGGATATCTTTATGTATAAGATGTGATTAGGTAATAGAAATAGAAGGAGATTTTTCAGAAAGAAGCCATGGGAACAAGGCAGAAGGAGCTAAAATACATGGAATGATCCTTGTATGGTAAGCATCAAGTTGAACCTGAGAATTTGGTGTTTGATAATTTGCTTTCTCATTTAACTCTAAGTAATTCCTTGAGGTGGATGGCTTATAACACTGATAATAGAAAGATTTAAGTAAATTTATAAAATTTGATAGCTGTTGCATGTTGAAAAGAAAAACTGAATTCAGTTTTGCCTGACTTTGAAAAATTGCTTTCTCTACAATGGGCTGAGGTCAAATGACTATGTAAGGCCAGAGAAATGAAAGCCTACAAAGTCAGGCAGGGGAAACATTTGAGTATTCATTATTCAGTCAACATACATTCTTTCTGCTATCTCTACATGGAATTGAAGAGCCTGTATCAAAATCAAGGGTTGGCAAAAATGTACAGCAAGTCTTCTGCTCCTATCATTTTCTGCACACATGGCAGGCAATGCTATTAGATCATATGCTATTTCTGACTGGGTCTGCATATAGCCTTAAAACCCTTATTAATGGGTGAATAGTTATTATAAATTCTTGATTGATTTATAACCATTCTTTCTTCATAACAGCACCTGTATGATTTTGGGTGAGCTGGATAAACCATAAGACAAAGTAACCCACCTTGTTACTATGGAGAATGAAAGATTTTTCTAGAGGCTGTGACAGGCTACTTCTGCAAGATCTCACTATCCTGGAACTGAGAAGTGTGCATGTGACTTAAGCTTGACTAGACAAAAGCATTCTTTCCAAAGAGTTAGAATCTCAAGCAAAATTACTCAGGGGTGCAACAAACACAAACAAAACTTAAATGATGCAGTGGGGAATGACCTGATGCTTTTTGGTTTCTCATTTATTACTAAGGATATTCCCTTGCCTTCCATATATTCTGTGAGCTTTCCAATAATATTGTTTCAATAAGATTTTTGTGTATAAGTTAGTGGCTTGTAACCAAAAAATCATAATCAATACCATTTTCATTCAGTCAGAGTTGACATGTGATTTAATACAAAAAGGTCCATGATTTAATACCAATGGGACAAGATTTCAATCTAATAGGAATTAAATGTGAAAATATGCTGTGGTGTTTTTATACTATGTCAACTTGGCTGAGCTGGAATTATATTTCCCAGAATCCATTTCTCCATATGGTTCCAAGTTAGAGTTTACCAAAAGACAAAATTCTGTGAGATCTGGAAGGTGGAAGTGAAGTAAGAGCCATGGTGAGCTGAAGATCTCCATGGTTACTATCAGTGAGAGACACTTGCTGATGTGTCTTCACTCTCTTGTTCATGCCCAGATCCTCTTCACAAATGTTATCTCTGAACAAAAGAGACTCCAGATGCACAAATAAATGTAGAGTCAAGAGCTTTCTCTCTTCTATTTCACCACTTTTTGTTTGTGGTCCTATTTTGGCAGCTGGAAGTACTTGGTCTTTTGGATTCATTGGGAAAGTTTAATTTGTTCACTTGCTACATTCTTTTAAAAAGGCCCTTTTCTACGATTCTCTAACTCTCTTTTAATCTGTTATCTCTTCAACTTCTTCAATAATTGAGTAAGATTTTATTCCTATAATAAATCTCTTTATAATATTCACAGAGCTTCTAGTTCTATCACTGAACTCTGATTGCAATAGTTATTGGTACCAGAATTAGTTCTGGGAGAACAAGACATTAAAGGTGGTAGTCTATAATTGGTTCTCTGATTTGATTATGTTTAATGACATTAATATTCTTGGTCCCATGGTAAAAGGGACTCTGATAAGCTAGGTCATGTAGTGGCAACATACTTTCTTAAATTATTTGTGATTCCACCTGTAATCACATGCCTATAAAAGTCAAGATGTTTGGTCACCAAGTGCTATGGAACACTTTATTGAAAATGAATATAATAGTGTTGGTTTGTTGCAATGGAAAAACATAGAGAAAGAAAATGAGCTCAGAGTTTTAAATTCCCTAAACAACCACAGGGACTATTTCCTATATAATTTTTAAAAACTAAACCTGTCTAATCTGGACAGTAGCTAAATGGTAATTCAACCTTTCAGAATTTCTTATGCTATAATTAATTAAAGCATTGATTGGGAAATTGTAAGGCCATGGAAAATAAAATTGGAAATATAGGCTGATTCTGATGATGCATAGAAACTTGAACTTTTGTATCTTATTGAGCAGTAGAAATCTTGCCTAAAGAACTTAATTGTCCTGTTCTGAGAATTGACTTGCAAAGGAATGCATATTATCCTGTTGACATGCCCCATGATCTTTTTTTGCTTTTAGACCTATGATAAGACTCAGGTTCTAGAATGTTTGGGGATCAGATCAAAATTATTGTATGAATAGAGGTATAGCAAATCAAAAGGATTATATTTATATAGTGAACTGTAATTTTCATATATACTGAAAATATGTGGAAATGAATGAAAAGGTATCTGTTAGGGTAGATGAATACAATTTGGGTCAGGCTGAATGTACTGAAATTGGTTCATAAAGCAAAAATTCTGTATTCAGTAAATGGTTCTAACTTTTGGCTTGCTTAGTTGACTGAATGTGATTGAGCTACCAGATCTCCCTTGGTGAACTACAGAGGAGGGTATCAAAAGGGTTAGGATACTGGAATATGGGGATAGATTTAAGTTGTAGCATTTGATCACTCACCTATATATTTGTCCCAAAGGAAGATCTGAAAGACATTTAAATACATTGGTTAAAGGAGTATTATCACCCTTCAAAAGCTCTGCAGTGGCTCTTCTCTGTAGACCAGGGATGACAGTAGGAAGTCCTGCCATCAAAATCCAATTCCTGAATTAAATAGGGATGATGGATCCCTAAGGTGCCAGGGGCCCAGAGGTAGCACTTATTGCCAAAAAAATGTGGATACAATTTGTGTCATCAGTAGCATATTTGAATAAATAATCAGTATGTTTTCACTCATAGAGAATTTTGTCATTAGCTAGTTGATCACGGTTGCTCAAGGATTGAAATTCACAGGCATCTTGTTTAAGTCTTATTTGATATCAAAAAATGGAAAAACTCCATGTCTTATGTACAGAAATTTGAATTGGATCACCAAAATAGAGAACTGATTCCCATTTATTAGCCACTTTACATTTCTAGGGCACCCTGGATAAAGGGGAGCCAGGTTATTTTAAGGAAGCACTTGACACTTTGCAAAACTCAGTCTATTTTTCTCTAGCTGTCATTAAAAGCATCTTTATCCATTTACAAGAGTGTCCTGAAAAAAGGGAAATTTCCATATGACTTAGGAATTACACAGTGGTTCTAATCTTCCAGTAATTCACCAAATGTCACTTAGTGATTCACCAACTCAAAACGAGTTTTTGGAAGTTAGGATATTAATGATGTTTTAGCTTAGGTTTGTCCCACTGTGGAGCCAGTGAGTCCCCAAACTCATCTTCATGTTATTTCTCAGTTCCACAATGTCTTACTGTAATAGACATGCTATACAATTGGCACCTTATTGATTCCTTAACCCATGAATTGAGGGTGAGAAGGACCAACAGGAAAGCTTCTAGACCAGCCTTTATCTACAAAAATAGTAAACTGAAGACAACACATGTCATTCTTGGAAATGTCTCAAGATGAATGCCACCATTAAAAATTTAAATAATGTAGAAATAATGACTTCTAACGTGTTCCCATCCAACGCTCCTATTTGGTCTGTGCAGAAAAAAACATATGTTGGAGAATGACATAACAGGTGGTAAATTCAATTGTAGTAGCTGTTTCAGGTATAGTTTAATCACTGGAACAGATGAAAACATTTCCTGTTATACAGTTACTGATTTGTTAAATTTTTTGTTTTGTTTTGTTTCCTTGCTTATTACTAGGGACCACAAAGAATGGTCCCTAGTATTCCTTGGGACTATTTCTTCACCTTCTGTCTATTGGAGATGTTATATACCACTTCTACACATCTTGTCACCAATTTTTATATCATGATCCTTCTAAACCAAACCATTAGTCATTTCAGGTAGTATCAGCATGTCATGCAGAACCACCTGAAAATCAAAAATCTTTCTTCCTCAGTAGACTGGTCAACTGGTACAAGGCCAGCAATGTACCTCCCCCACACTATTTAGGCTACAGCCACTTTCCTGCTCTCTTCCATAATCTAGTCTGCAGGGTACTTGATTGTCTCTACATTTCACTGAACATCTATCTTTTCCACCATAGAGATGATATGTGATGACTACACCTGGTAAGCAGAAAGTGGTAACTACTATAGACATAGTGGTACACACATGTATGCCAGAGGGTAATGAGTAAAATTCTAAAAAATTAAAAGACCTGTACCTTGGGAAAATTGTTTGAGGTTATGATAATCTGAGACCTGTCAAGATATATCCTTCCAAGGTGAAGGATGAGTTTCTGTATCTGGACCCTCTTAATGGGAAGAAAGAAACCAGGTGTCTCATAGGCCCTTGTAGATTATGAAGATAGCATATATCTAATTTCTAGAGTTGTTTGAAAAGCTGTAACTTTGAGGGGAGCCCTGAGAAAGGTTCAGGCTGGAGGTGATCTAACGGTGTTTGAAATAGCTGTGGCTGACAGAGATGTGTTATGGAATATTTGTCAGGACCTTCTAAGTAATGCACAGTGCAAACATTTAGGATTTTGGAGTATGCCATGCTGTCTTCTTCAGATAACAAGTCTACTTTTGAGATACTTCTGGCTTGCCACCTGACCCACAAGAGCCTAAACTGCCACCATAAGTAACCAACTTATTATATAATCTGACTTGCCCATTTATGACTTGAGTATTTTCTGACCATTAAGCTATAAATTTGGACTTGCAGAGCTTCTCTCACTTCTAAATGGAAGGAGTACATATAAGATCAGTTTTGAACACATCCTGATGACACAAACAAGTTGCATCAGATTGTGATGGCATCGACTCCTCCTCCATTTTCTCTTATCTTTTAACCTACACTATATGGCCTCATGTAAAGTTCCTTTTGACCAGTCTACTGAGAAAGAAAAATTTTTGATTTTCAGATGGTTCTGCATGACATGCTGATACTACCTGAAATGACTAATGGTTTGGTTTAGAAGGATCATGATATAAAAATTGGTGACAAGATGTGTAGAAGTGGTATCTAGCATCTTCAATAGACAGAAGGTGAAGATATTTGTGTCTCATGCAAATACTCAGCAAAAAATCATTTTTATCTTAGTAATTGGGTGGTCAGTATCACTTGTTTTGGGAATACCAGTCTTTAGTTACCTCAGTCTTGCTCAGTATGTACATGAATAAAATGGTCAACCAAGTTCAGCAAAATGGTTTTTCGTCATCAAGGCCAATCTGGTTAGAGCTGTTGCTGAATGACCAACCCACCAAAAGCAGAGGCCAATGCTTAATTCCAATTATTCCATAATTATTCTCTATGGGACCAGCCAGTGACCTATTGCTAGCTTGATTACATTGGATTACATCTATAATGGAAGGGGCAATGCTTTATTTTTTTCTTGGATTAGATATTCTGAACATGAATCTGCTTTCCCTGCCCAAAATGCTTCTTCTAAAACCACCATCAGTGAATTTTTGGATGGTTTATTCACCATCCTGGTAGTTTATATGGCATTTTTTTTAAACACAGGAATTAATTTTACAGCAAATAAAATGTGGTGTTACCCAACACTTAAGGAATTTACTGATGTTCATGTTCCCCACCACCCTGAGATAGCTGACCAGATGGGTTAAATGGTTTTTTTGAATACTGATTTATAGTATTGGCTGTGTGGCAGTATTTTGTGGGCTGGGATTATGTCTTCCAGTATATAGTTTATGCTCTGAATCAGTGATCAACATGTGATGCTGTTTCTCCTATAACTAGGATTTCCAGGCCCATGAATGAAGAATTAAAAATTAGTAATAACCTTCTTATTATTATACTTAACAATTCAATAGTGAATTTTGTGTCTGTTCCCATAATTTTTGGTTCTCCTGGCATAAAGTCCCTCTTGCTCAATATCCAACTGTATTTTCATGATACCAGGTATATTTAAGAGGTCATCTAAGTTTTATCTACATCTACATGGGCATGATGTTTGGGGATACAAAAGTCAAGAAAAGAGTGATACTATATCTTAAAGATTCTACTTTTCACTTCTGGCATCCTACTGAGCTCAATAACCAAGTAACTAAGTTTTAAAATTTAGCAATATCACAATAAGGCATAGATTGTTTTATTGTTAAAGATCCTCAGACTTTGCTATCACTAAAGCTACAGTGCTCTACTGCTCCTCTTCCCAAAAAGCCACAGATACCTCAGTACCTTGAGGTTGAGATGCTAAGTTATTCCATTTAGTTTGAACTTGTGCCTTCCTTTTCCAGGTTGAGAGAGAGGAAAAAATACCTTCTTCTCTTCGTTTCCTTAATTTTTCAATACAGCTGGACTATTGCCCCGTCATATTGGCAAATCACACCCCTAATATATGCAGGAGATGATAAAGCTCCATCCTTGCTGATTTTTAGTGTATAGAAGCATATGGAATCAAAAAGTGCCAGACTCAGTTTTGCACTCCAGGAATGTGTGGGAGAGCTTACCAGCTCTTAAGGGGTGAAGGAAAAGAAGACATGAGTGAAACTCATAAAACAGTCTAGATTTTCTTTTATTACCCTCACTTTTGGGTATTTTGAGATATATTTCTGAAAGGGACATATCTATGAAAAATATAATACATTGCTTAAAATGTACTAGGCATATTTCTATTTATAGGATTTTTATTTTTTTTATATTTTGGAATTTTTTTGTAAGTCCCTTCTTTTTTTAAAATCAAATGTACATCATCCCCAATTTTTTTCTCATGTAGAGATAGTTACAATTCTCATGTTGCAATCTAGATGCCTTTTTATATGAATTTTTAAAGTTGTTATGTGTTAATTATGAATTTTTATGGAGTATATAGTGATATTTTGATATATAGTATATAGGGAATAATATATAGTGATCAGATCAAGGTAATTAGCATTTCCATAATCTCCAATATTTATCATTTCTTTATGCTGGAAACATTTAATATCCTCTTTGTAGTTTTTTGAAGTGATGTATCATTGTTAACTGTAGTCATTCTATGGTGCCATGGAACACTAGGACTCATACTTTCGCTCTAGGTGCAATTCTGTGTTTTAGAAAAAATGTGTCCCTATACCCTTTCACTTATTTCTTAAAATTGATGTTTTAAGAAATTATAATTGAGTACTTTTTAAGTCAATGACAATTTTTCATTTAATTGGGAAAATTTAAAAAGGGGGAGTATATGTGTAAGGTCTGGTTTTATCTTTTACTTTAAATACAATGCTAATTTTTTTAACTCTCTAATTTTTCCTGATGAAGTGCACACCACAGAGGAAAGCTTGAATTTCCCTGGACACATTTTCACTTCCTAGTATCTTTGTCATAAATAGTAAACTGTACCTAGTTCTTTCAGTACCTATTAACATTCTTTCTCAGAACATCAACATCAACATTCTTTCTCTCTCCATATTTGAAGTCAGTGAGAGCTCTAGTTAATGGGGCAGATCTATTCCCTGGAGGTTGTACTTAGTCTTGTCCTAGAAATAAATTTAAATATGTTTCCATAGTTTCAAATATTAAATAAGTTTTATTAAAACAAATGTTCCTATCTACTCAAGTGGGCAGAAGCACTGAGCCTGAGCAAAGAAACAAAGCCCCACTGAATCAAGATCTGAGAAATTTCCAGATTAAAATGAGATTCTTTTAGTCGACTTGTTTATTCATATTTTTATGTGAAGCAATACCAATCTAAATACAAAGATGATACTTACATGCAAAAATCACAGGACAAGTCTATGCTATTAAAGTAGATTACCATTCATCATTGTTTATTTGTTCATTAGAGTGAAACATCTATTATTTGTTTACTAGCCTATAATTTTCTCTCTCCTGCTAATAATTCTATGATTTTCCTCCAGGAAATACACCTTTTTTGTGGTAGGCAGAAATCCCCATCTAGTTCAAGCATGAAATAAATGACTCAGACCTTAACCAAATAGCACATTGCATTCTCATGGAAACAGTGATTGATCAGGAATGGTCATGTGATCCCCTTAATGTTCATGAGATGCAATGATGCTTTTTAAATGTGTGCCAGAATAAAGGATCTCTATTTTTCCTGCTGGATATGAACCTTAGCATATTGGTGATTATTGCAGCTGCTATTATTATATAATCACATGGAGAAATGAAATCAACTTTAAGGAAACAGATTCAGAGAAATAGAGAAGGAACTATTTTGTGTCTATCACTATCTGAGACTTGAATGATGATAAACCTGAATGTCTACATTGTGATTGCTTAGTTATTTGATATAATAAGTTCTCGTCTTCCCTTCTAGAAATAAGTTGGCTTAAGTTGTTACCAATAGCAGAAATAATTTTAACTGGTATATTTATCAAACCTAATGTCATTGCTCTTAGTACTGGGGATATTAGGAGAGAAAACCCTGCTTCTAATTTCAAGACAGTCTTTGAGAGAAAACACACACACACACACACACACACACACACACACACACACATTATTCTAATATAAGAGTTATGCATGGAGTTTGGAAGCAGAAGTTGGGTCGAGAGTGAGTCAGAGAAGCCTTCCCAGAAAAGTGGCATTTGAATTAAATCTTCAAAGAAATGTATATTTAAATAAAATTGGATTTATTCCTATTTAAATTTGAGTTCCTTCAAAAGCAGACTCTGATACAGACTTTAGGGAAAAGAACTGCTTTAAGGAATTAATCCTAGGAGGCACAAGTGAGGAAACAGGAAAATGAAGCATAAATGGGAGAAAAGCTAATGAAAGGAGGAACCACAGAATTTATTCATGACTCTCATCCTTGTGTTGTAACTGAGGTCTTGTCTCTCTTGCTCCTGTGGTAATGAGAAAAGCCACTGGGGAGAGAAAAAGGGCCATATGTTGTCAATGCCCTGGGAGCCTGCTGTAAGTAAACTGAGGTGAGTCTCTGGAATGTGGAGTAGCATCAACTTTATCTGTTACAGTTTCAGCTTTCTATGGGAAGGAAGTATTATACCCTACCTACTATATTTATGAATTCCCAGAGACTTGTATTATGAAGCTTTCATTGATTCCAAATTTCTAACTGCAGTGAATGATTTATGTCCCTGTAGCTGTTTTCTTCCTTGTGCCTTGTATCAAACCTTATGGCAAACTTAGCCAATGATCAATTTCCCCTGAAAAATTTATAGAAAGCATTTTTCAGAGTGTGTTTTGATGGACATGTGTGTGTAGCATGATCTTCAGAAGATAAGACCAGTGGGAGAGTTTTCATCTCTGTAATAAAAATACCTTAACTTTTAATGTTACACATTCTTGGTCTTGAAAAGTCCTAGGTTGCTGCCCTTAGGAGTAGAGCCTGAAATAGTCATTCTGAGGCAGTGATTTACTGAGGGAGTGACTCCAGTGAAATCTTTTTTTTTTTTTTAATATATATATATATTTTTTTTTATTTTTTATTATAGATAAAAATATGCACCATAGATGTGGCCCGACCCATTACTCTCCCTCCACCCAAACCTCCCCCCTCCCTTCCCCTTCCTTGGTCCTTTCCCCATAGTCTTGTGGTATAGTTGAGTTATAGCCTTCATGTGAAAGCTATAGTTTAGCTTCATAGTAGGGCTGAGTACATTGGATACTTTTTCTTCCATT